>PVJI01003046.1:0-132130 GCA_004026765.1 Micronycteris hirsuta
GATGTAGATTCAGGTCTGGTGGCAGACAGGACCAGGTGATCAGCAAGCTAGAATTTTTTAAGATACACCTTTGCCAAATTAATTCCCATCCCACAGACATGATCCACACTTGCTCACACAGGAGTCACACAGAGCTGTGCTCAAAACGTGTAGATTCTCAGGACTGTGTGTTTACACACGTGTGGAAATCACTGCCACAACTGTCTTATAATTTTCTGAGTATAGATCTTTCACAACCTTGGTTAGGTTTATTTCTAGTCATTTTATTCTTTTTGTTGCAATTGTTAATGTGGTTGTTATCTTAAATTCCCTTTCTGTTAGTTTGTTATTAGCATATAAATATGCAACTGTTTTCTGGATATTAATTTTGTATCCTGCTACTTTGCTGAATTAATTTATCAGTTCTAGTAGTTCCTTGGTGGAATCTTTGGGGTTCTGTATGTACAGTAACATGTCATCTGCAAACAAAGACAGTTTTATTTCTCCTTTTCAAATTTGGATGCCTTTTATTTCTTCTTGTCTGATTGCTATGGCTAGGACTTCCAGTACTATGTTGAATAAGTGAGGTGGAAGCAGAATTCCCTGTCTTTTTCCTGATTGTAAGAGGAATGCTTGTAGTTTTTGCCTGTTGAGTATGGTGCTGCAATGGGTTTGTCATATATTGCCTTTATTATGTTAGGTATGTTCCCTCTCATCCTACTTTGCTGAGTGTTTTTTATCATAAATGGGTAGTGGATTTTATCAAAAGCTTTTTCTACATCTATTGATATGATCATGTGGTTTTTATCCTTCATTTTGTTTATGTGGTGAAATACATTTATTGATTTGTGAATGTTGTACCAACCTTGTATTCCCAGAATAAATCCCACTTGATCATGTGTATCATCTTTCTGATGTGTTGTGTGTTTGGGTTGCTAATATTTTGTTGAGATTTTTGGTGTCTATATTCATCAGAGATATTGGCCCATAATTTTCTTTCTTTATAGTGTATTTATCTGGTTTTGGAATTAAGATAATGCTGGCCTTGTAAAATGAGTTTGGGAGCCTTTCCTCCTCTTGAATTTTATGAAATAGATTGAGAAGAAGAGGTGTTAGTTCTTCTTGGAATGTTTGGTAAAATTCACCTGCGAAGTCATCTGGTCTTGGGCTTTTGTTTCTTGGGAGTTTTTTGATTACTGCTTCAATTTCAGTTGGTGTTATCTGTCTATTAAGGTTTTCTGCTTCTTCCTGATTCAGTTTTGGAAGATTGTATGTTTCTAGAAATTTACCCATTTTGTCCAGGTTGTCTAGTTTGTTCACATATAGTTGTTCATAATATTCTCTTACAATCCTTTGTATTTTGTTTGGTGTCAGTTGTTATTTCCCCTCTTTAATTTCTGATTTTATTTATTTGGGTCCTCACTCTTTTTTTCTTGATGAGTCTGGTTAAAGGTTTATTAATCTTGTTTATCTTATCAAAGAATCAGCTATTGGATTCATTGATATTTTGTATTTTTTAGACTCTATTTTGTTTAATTCTACTCATTTTGGGTTTTGTTTATTGTTCTTGTTCAAGTGCCTAAGTGTAAATTTAAATTTTTATTTGAACTTATTCTTGTTTTTTGAGATAAGCCTGTAAACTCTATGATTTTCCCCCTTAAGATTGCTTTCACTGTTGCACATTTTAGATTGTTGTATTCTCATTTTGATTTGATTCAAGATTTCTACCTTGATCTCATTGTTGAACCATTCACTGTTTAATAACATGTTATTTAGCTGTCATGTCTGTGTGTATTTTTCAGTGTTCCTCTTGTGATTGATTTCTAGTTTCATAGCATTGTGGTCAGATAAAATGCTAGATATGATTTCGATTTTCTTAAATTTATTGAGATTTGTTTTGTGTCCCAATATGTGGTGTATCCTAGAAGACATTCCTTGTACCCTTGACAAGTATGTATACTCTGCTGCTTTAGGGTGAAATGCTCTGAAGATATCAATTAAATCCATTTGATTTAGTGTGTTGTTTAAGGCTGCTGTCTTCTTATTGATTTTATGCCTGGACAATCTATCCATTGAAATCAAAGGGATGTTAAAATCTCTGACTGTGACTTTATTTTTGTCAGTCTCTCCCTTTATAGCCATCAAGATTTGCTTTACATATTTAGGTCCTCGTATGTTGGGTGCATAGGTGCATAAATGTTTACTAGGGTTATATCCTCTTGTTGGAATGTTCCCTTTTTCATTATGTAATGCCCTTTTTTTTTTGTCTCTTAGTATAGTTGTGGTTTTAAAGTCTATTTTGTCAGATATAAGTACTGCTACCCTGACATTTTTTTTCTTTGTGTTTGCATGGATTATTTTTTCCATCCCTTACTTTTAGCCTGTGTGTATCATTCTCTCTGGGGTGGGTCTTTTAGAGGAAGCATATATTTGGGTCTTGTTTTCTTATCCATTCACGTACCCTATGTCTTTTGGTGGGAGCATTTAAGTCATTTATATTTAAGGTGATTATTGATAAATATTTAGTATCATTTTATTGTTAGACTATTTTCCTCTTTTTTTCTTTCTTTTTTTCTTCTTCTTCTTAAAGCAAGCCCTTTAACATTTGTTGCCATACTGGTTTGGTGTTAAACTCTTTTAGCTTTGTCTTGTCTGAGAAGCTCCTTATTTGTCCTTCGATTTTAAATGATAATATTGCTGGGTAAAGTAGCCTTGGTTGCAGGTCTTTGCTTTTTATCACCTTGAATATTTCACGCCACTCCCTTCTGGCCTGAAATATTTCTGTTGAGAAATCAGATGAGAGTCTAATTGATGCTTCCTTGTATGTAACTACCTCCTTTTCTCATGTGGCTTTTAGCATCCTTTCCTTGTCCTTAAGCCTTGTTATTTTAATTATGACGTGTCTTGGTGTGGGCTTCTTTGAGTCCAACTTGTTTGGGATTCTGTGAGATTCCTGGACATGTGTCTTTTTCCTTCACCAGATTAGGAAATTTTTTTGTCATTATTCCTTCAAATAGGTTCTAAATCCCTTGCTCACTCTCTTCTTCTTCTAATATTCCCATGATGCTGATGTGTTTATGCCTCACGTTGTACAAAAATGTTTCTTAAGCTTTCCTCATTTAAAAAAAAAATTTTTGTCTTTTGGGGTAGCCTTATTTTGTGTAGGAGTCTTGTGGGCCCCAGTAGTGCAGACTCCTTGATCTCCTGATCTGGATGCTCTGGAAATGTTCTTTGTGTGAGTTCTGTGGGCTCTTCTGTTGTCCTGGTTGGGTCCTGGTTGTTTTTGGCTTGTTCATTTGTGGGGTCTCCCATCCAACCTGCTTACTGACAGGCTCAACCCTACTATGTCTTGTATGCTGTTGTGCAAGCACTGGCAGAACAGAGCAAAACAATAGATAAAAATGAAACCAATGGGTCCAGGAGTATGTCAGCAAATGACCCAAGTCACTCCCAGATCTGCTTCTGTCTGCCTCCTCTTGCTGGCCTGCTGTCATCCTTAGACTAGCTGTAGATCCAGCTGTTTCTGAGAGGGTTTCTGGTGGGATTGAGGGAATGGGATTCCTAGATCTTCTGTGGCAGGTGCCTTTCACACTTCAGGGAAGATGGTTGGTGTTTTCCTCCACCCCTGAGCTACTGGTTTGAGTCTATTCAGGAGTATTTCCCTATACTCAGCAGGCTAGGGCCTCCAGAGTCCAGGTTTTGGGCGTGTTGGAAACTGGGAGGGTGTTTCTATGGCTCTCCCATGAGGGGGAAGTGCCAGTCTGTTTCTCAGGAGATAATATGGTATGGCTGTGCCCTACAGGCAGTCTCTGACACCCCTGAGTCTGCTGCTCACTCCTCAATAGGGGTTAAGATGCAGGATGGGAGAAAAGAAAAATAAAAAAGGAAAAAAACCATATAAAACAAAACAAAAAAAACAAACTGTAACAGGGTGCAGCCAAGGGGGGGCCCCAAATGAGGATTTGTAATGGGGTCCAGAACTCAGGGTGTCCAGGAAATATTAGAAATATATGTGAGATGTCCTCACCCCCACAAGTCTGAACTGGGGGGGATGGGACTCCTGGAGCAGGGCCACTCAGAGCTGTTTTGCATAACAGTAGCTTTGCAGATAACCTCTGGCATGGTCATTTAGCATATCTATAACCTTTAACTGGTTTCATAGATATGTTAAATAGCTGCAAAGCTGCTTTGAGCCAGGGGGATGGAAGTTACTTCCACCCAAGAGGTAACTGAGAGGCAACTCCCCCCGACACAGTGCCTGTGTGAAAACTTGGAGATGATTGGCTCTGTGCCATGGAGCCACACCTGCCCACAGTTAACATGGCAGTCCAATAAAGCTAGAAGAATATGAAGTGCTGGCAGGTGTAGCCGATTGAAGGAGGAGTCGGAAATGGGACTGCAGAGGAAGATTGGCATGGCAGCCATAGCTTGCTCTCCCACTCTCGCTGGACCATGAAAGGTAGGAGTGAGGACCCCTCAGCCTAAGAGACACAGAGAAAGGACCATGTGGCCTTGGGTGGCTTCCTTTGCCATGCGGCCTAGGAAGCAGGAAAGACTTTGCCTGGAAGAAAAGGTGTGAAAGGACTCTTGCTGGTGGGCCAGGAGAAGGTGCCACGTGGTTTTGGATTAACTGAAGATCACAGTGGCGACACAGCAGACAGTGTCAGAACTGAGGGTCTGCCTGAATCATGGACTTCTACTTCTTTCCTGAGATATGGTACCCTGGACTGGGCAGGGGGAGAAGGAAGGACTGTGTGCATTTGTGGGTATTCTAGAGAATGGGTATTCCAAAGAACTTTAGTATCTTAAAGGAGACCTTAAGTCATTACTCCAAGCCTGTATAACTTGTAAATAAATAATTCCTTTCCTTTTCACCAGTCTCTGGCATTGAGAGACGTCTTTCCATTGGTGGCGGGCATAATGAACCTGGTGTGGGGTTGGGGTATCATTGGGTGTCCCTACCTTGCTCTGTAACAAAACCACATAAAAATGGTGGAAAAAAAGATGCAGGGTGGAGGGAGCAGGATTGCAGAGTGTGGGTGGGGCGAGTGATATCCCACAGAATATGGTAATTGCTTTCCTCCTGGGAGGGGTTTGCTCTTCTCAAGCAAGATGGCAGCTGAGGAATCTAGGCATATCCTGGCACCAAAAGCCCCACAGCTATTCCCCCACATCGCTCACCAGTGCCTCTCATACTAGATTCTCCTTGCAAGACTGCAGTCCATGCTTCCTTCCCTTTGCTGGGGCCCAAGGTGAGTGGTTGAGAACATAGACCTGTGCTGTGGCTCCTTCAAGAATTAAGATATAGAAAAGAATAGTGGCTTTGTCTCCTGCAGGCCTCGTCTCTCCCCAGCAGAGAAAAACCCTGCATCCTTTCACCACTGGGTGCTACGTGGTCTGCGGATTCCAGCACTGATGCTCTCTGTTTGGAAGCTTGGTTTGTGCTCCCCACTTTTCTCCTTTCAAGAGGAAGCTCCCACAGCTGCACCACTGCCTTGGCCCTCTGTCCTTGTGAACAGAGTCCCTTTATGAACAGACCTTACCCTTCCTACTGGCTGTGGTGTTCTCTTTTTTCCCCATCCTTAGTTAAGAGCATCTTTTTCAGGTAGTCTTTGGTTTATTTCAGGTGTCTAGTTTTCTCTTTAGTTTTATTTCCAATTCGCTTCTGGGAGGAGGTGTGTGATATATCCTCCTACTCTGCTGCCATCTTTTTTTCCTCTTCTTTTCGTAAGGAGCACAAAATAACTTATTTTCTACCTAGCTAGAGAATTAAATCAGAGCTAAAAATTTTGTGCTGATTTCCTCAGAAATAACTCCATGTGACTCCCTGCACTTTAGTGACATTCTTTTGGCATTGGCAGTGGTAGTTCTGCTCCTCCTTTTTTTCACCCTCTGGAGACTTTCCAGTGGTGGAGGGTGAACACAATAAGCTTTCTCCCACTTCTTATGATGAGATTCTGCCTTGGAAAAAATCCTTTCTTCTAACTCCTACTCACAGGTCTTTATTTCAAAGTGCCAGTCCTCATTAATTTGGCATGATTGTTCCTTGACTGAAATAGAACTAAACACTTCCCTTAACCAGAAGATATGGCTGAGAAAGCATTAATGACCTCTCTTTTGCTTTGGTCCTAATCCTAAATTTTCTGGACAAACTCTAAGAGACACAAGCTGAGTTTTTGCAGATGTCATGAATTTTGGAAGCTTAGTCACTGAGTTAAGAGATTTTCTGGGTTGATGTTCTTTTTGAAATGCAATGCCAAGTTGTCATTCTTTTAAAATGAAATTTGTGTAAAGATGGAAGTTTTATAAATATGACACCAACTAACATTTGGGCCCCCACATATGCTTTCTCTATTTATGAATAACTCCTTCTATCCATCACCTACCTCTAATTAAGTTTTATATTTTCATAATTATCTTTTAAGTCTTAAATATTATTTATTTCTATAAGCTTTCTTTTATTACCATAACTGGTTTAGTTCTGGATATGAGCTCACATTATAAGTTCTGCTTCCCCTGTCAGATACTTATTAGATTCTGTTATAACTGCCTATTTAATTGTTGGTCTTTTTCTGAGTGGTTGATTTCTGTGTAGCAACACCTTCTATAGTGCTAGGTGCATACTGGATACTCAATATACTTGAAAAATAAATATATAAATGTATGAATCAGATACTAAATTTTTAAAAATTTTGTTTTTACCAAACACCTGGGTACTCAGGGTCATATTGACCCATTTCAACTGTGCCAGTGCTCTTATATTAGGGTTTTCTTCAAGTCTTTGCTCTGTGATCATACTGTTTATTGTTATACACCTAATGCCTCCAACTAAACCTGGAACTTAATTTGTATTCGATAGATATTTTTAAAATGTTGAGTACCTGGTAATGATAGGAATAATGTACATTTATTATAGTGCTTTATTAATTACAAAGTACATTCAAAATATTTTCTCTTTTTAAATATTTTCCCTAAGGTCACAGAATTAGCATGTATTGAAGACAAGATGTGACCCATGGTTTTTTCTATTATGCCAGGATGCTTTGTATAAAAAGAGGGTGCTCTGGAAGGAAATCCAAGGGGTCTCTTTGTTCCACCAAAATGCTTCCTTCTGTGTGTCACACTTTGACCAGTCTCAGACATATTCTGATGCCATCTTTATTGAGTTAAAATGTCCATATTCTTGCCTTTTCCAGAATGATTTGTTATTTAAAACATGTACATTAGAAAAGTCAGGCCCTTCTCCTGAAGTAATTTTGTTCTAAAAGGTTGCCAAAGGAATGGATTATGAAAGCCCCGAAATGATGGCAGCTGGACATATCTATGAAATGACAATTTCAGTATTTGATGACCTACATCCTTCCCACACAGGTAAGCTTGATACTTTCCAGGGAACATTAAGTAAGGTACTTTATTTATTTATTTTTTTTAAATTTTTTTTAAACAGTTTGGTATTTTTTTTAAAGATTTTATTTATTTATTTTTAGAGAGAGGGGAAGGGAGGGAGACAGAGAGGGAGAAAAACAGCAATATATGGTTGTCTCTCACATGGCCCTCACTGGGGACCTGGCCCGCAACCTAGGCAAGTGCCCTGACTGGGAATCGAACCGGGACCCTCTGATTCCCAGCCCGCGCTCAGTCCACTGAGCTACACCAGCCGGGGCATAAGTAAGGTACTTTAGACTCTTCACTTTAGTTTTTAAAATGTAAAGATTCATTATTTCTGGGACAATTTTCTTAAGTCAGGCAAAGAAGGAAAGAGGTAATTAAATAGACTCATGTTGGAAATTATCATTAGATCCAGAAAGTCTTTTTCAACTGTTAGCAGCACCTTCAGAAATGCACATTTTCTTAAACACAGCTCTGCCTAGAGATCTTTGGTGCTGGAAGTGGCAGAGGATGTATAGAGCCCACCCTTTATGCTTGACACTTAAATGAATTTATGTCTAGTGTCTTAGTCTATTTAGGCTGCTATAACAAAGTACTCTAGTTGGAGTGGCTTATGAACAACAGAAATTTATTTCTCAGGGTCTGGATGTGGGAAAATGCTAGCAGATTTGGTGCCTGGGGAAATTCACTTCCTAGGTCGTAAGTATCTGTCTTCTCACTGTAGCTTCACATGGCAGAAAGCATGGGGGAGCTCCCTGGGGTCACTTTTGTAAGGGCTCTAATCCTGTTTTTGAGGATTCCACTCTTACAATCTAATTACTTCCCAAAGGCCCCACCTCCAAATACCATCATATCAGGAACATAGGTTTTAACCTATGAATTTTGGAGGGACACAAATATTCAGTCCATAACATTTAGTAATACCAAACATCTCTTATTTAGCAAGATCCAGATATTGGGTGACATGAAGTATAAAACATACAGATATTTGGATGCTTTTTTTTGGTGTTTAATTGGAATTATTTTACATGATATGGGTAGAGCCATTATTAATGCAAAGCACAGGACACTTGCCAAGTTCCATAGCTCAATACTTTTATGAAAGGGCAAAGAATGGTCAATCCCTTTGCCATTTGGTCTTCTCATAACTATTGCACCATTTTGGGTTAGGCTATGTTAGCTAGAATTGGTCTTTGGTACACCAAGATTAAATCTACGCAGATGGCATGGTCACAGTTTTTTGAAATGTGTGGAATTAACAGCCTGTTTTTTGCTAGTTGTAAAACACCCTAGGACACAGATATGATTATGTGCTGTAGACCCAGAGCAGGGTGCGTAGCTAGTGAGTAAACTTAGCCAACCACTTGACACCTACTTCTCTCTGTTTCTTGTTGTACAAATGAGAACTCATATTGAGTGCCCCAAGGGGTCATTTACATGTTCAACTACACTTTACCACACTTGAAGAGTAAATTTGTTGCTGTAGAGGTATTTGTGAAAATAGGGATTCACAAAAATTTCTGGGTACATCTATTATTAATACCAGGTTTCTATTGCATCTGGAACGTATGGTAATAAGTGATCTAGTAGGTGATTGGCATCAAAGACATTCAAGAAGATGTGGGTTTTTGGGTTGTAAACACAGGCTTAACAGTAAAATGTCAATGCTTGGTAAGGGAGGGCCTAGAATAGGAGTGGCACTTGGGTTTTATCTCTTGTGCCAACTCTGATATGTTGGTAGTGTTTGCTTGGTCATTGAGTTGAGAAGGGTTCTGAGGTTGCATCTAGAAGCAGTGGGAAAAGTACTTTGTCATGGACATAGGAAGGCAGAATGATGGTATGTGTCTACAGGTTTGCAACCAAAGGGAACTTAATGTTGAACTTCAAACAACAGATCTAAAGTTCTTTAAATCCCTTTTGACTAACAGATGTGAGTTTTAATGGGGCTGAGTTTACAAATGTCATTTTTAGACTTAAGTGACCCAACTCTGTTGAGAAGTGATGTGCAGGGAACAGGGACACATCATGACAAGCATATCAGTATGCCCAGAAGTTTTCCTGTTGTGTTTTCTGTGCTCCCCACTGGTGAAGTTTTATTGTTCTGTGTAAAAGCCTATTACATAGTCTGATTGATCTTTTAGAAAGAATGCTTTTTCTTGCATTTATTGTTTTCATCCTGTTGGCCTAACTAATCAATAAAGACTCTGTTCCTCTCACCAGATTTGAGTCTTTCTCCATTACAGAGAGAAAAAAATTCACAGTAATAATCCATGTTCTTTCTGGTCCTCACACACCAACATATTCACAACTGCTCATGAAAGGAGCTTTTAACACCCCAAACATGGTTCAGTCTATTTTTATAGGCCAGGTAATTAGCACAGTTTTGAGTCTTTATGGGTGCAGTAAAAAATCATAGTAATAGCAAAGCTGGAAATAACACTTGAATAAGATTTAGTGAAGGAAACACAGAGGCTTTCACATAAATCACTTGTCTCTATCGAACAGTGCTTCCTAACCTTTCTTGGTAGTCATGGATACATTTGAGATGCTGATAAAAACTCCAGACCCTGTTCCTAGAAAAATGTACTCAATCATAAATACCAAAATACGAAGAGTGCCACAGATTCTCTAAAGTTGAATGTTTTATAGATTCCAGTTTAAAATTTCTTGTTTGACACATTTGGCAAAGATTTTATGGAAATAAAATATACAAGTGTTCTCCAGAACATGATTTCTACAAGATAATCCACTAAATAAAATTTTCACGGTCTAATAACTGTAGATAGCAATGCATAACTAGGATATTCAAAATACAGAATGATATATCAGAAACCCTATGAAGTCTCACCAGAAAGAAACCTTTAATCTTTGTTTAGCTAAGCATTTTGCATTTGACATATTAAGCCTTTCAGGGGAGATATTTTGGGAGGTGCTGGTGGACACAATTAAGTTCAATGCCCACTCCACAACTTACTAGCTGTGTGAGTTAGCAAACTACTTGACTCTGAGAACCTCAGTTTCCTCATCTGTAAAATGGGAACAAAAACTACTACTAATGCCTTGCATAGTAAATTATTATTTTGTTTTTATTACAAAAAGTTTCTTTGCAATTTGCTTGCTTTTATGTTTAATCAACAAATTCCTTCTTTTGACTACTTTCTGGTTAGTTTGAGCCTGTTGGTCTGAAATATAGATTCCTTTTCTATGGCATACTGTACACAAACATCTGGCAGAGATGGGTAAAATATGCTATTTTTACTTAACTTTTTATAGTGTAAGAAAACCTTGAGCATAATCTCATTTTGCCTTCACACTCTATGAAAAGTGGAAGATGGAAACTGATGTTATTCCTTTTTTACTGATTAAGGAAACTGGGCCTCTGAGAAGTTAAGCTAGTTCAAGGCCATAGAGCATATGTCAAAGCCACTCCTTGAACATGCGTTTTCTGAGTCTCCTTCCATTTCACCTCCTAAGATATATGGTAAAAGCAGAATGTAGAATGTTGTATGCTGGCTTGAGAGTGACACCCTAAGAAATTCTCTGATTGAAGAGACTGCACTCATAAAAAACACAATAAATTCTCCTTTGTAAAATGCAAAACTACACATTTATATGCTCTATATATGACATACACACATATATCACTATTGCATAAAATATGACATGCAAGCATTATATATCTTGACTAATTGCTTTGGCTAGAATTCATTTGCGTTCCTTGAGAATGCAGAATCACAGGGACAGGGAATATTTGGGACCAGCGAGAATCCCATCGTAGTTTCAAAATCCTCCAGCAAGCCTGTTTTTGGGGGCACATTTAGTTTTTCTGTAGACTAAAACCACCAGCATAACAAAGTATTTATTCTCTGTTAACTTTACAGTAACTGTGACGATCATTGTGCAGATTGCTCCAGCCAATGATTTCAGCCCTGTGTTTAAAGCTGCATACTATTCATTCTCTGTTCCGGAAACATCAAGAGGTGAGAGATCCCCCTTCCATGGTGTTGAGGCATAAGAAAAATTCTACCAGATCACAAATGAGTGACCAATGGAAAGATGACAAAACAGGAGGAGGCAAGGGAGCTTTATGGGGCTCCAGACCTTCAGAAATTTTGAAATTGGCAATGACCTCAGTGTATCATCCTGACAGTTACCCAAGGGCTCCCTGGTGATTTGATGTAAGATCTCAGATTTTTGTAATGGACAAATAAATGTGATAATTATTTTATTCCATTTCTCTTCTCTTTTGCCTCTGAATTAGGTCCAATGTAAAGATAGTAGGGACAATGTGGCCATTGTCCATGCAGTTTATATCCTGTGAACATCTGAAGTCAAATTTCAGGAGCAGAGTCAAAATCTTGATCAGGATCCTTTCTTAGCCATGAGTTAGAAATGAATTAGGACATATTTACTAGCATAAGCCAAGGAATGTTAGATTTAGAGGGACAGCAGAGATAATGCTTATATCTTTTGTCAATCCAAGAGAGGAACATATCCCTTCCTTAGCATCTCTGGATGGTAGGTCCTCCAGACTTAGCTTGCATACTTCAAGTTGAATGCTGAAGTCAAATAATACTTGCTCACAGGAGCCAATTATTAAAATTTTAGGAATTTTATAATCTGATTATTACTATCATTAAAAGTGAAATTATATAAACTTAGTTGCATAAGTTATTTTAAAAACAAAATTAGTAAATACTAAAAAAACTCAGCACTTCTTAATTATGTTACTTCATTTCACTAGAATCTGTACCCTTGAGGTTATTTACATCTATTTGATCTGCATGGTGAAATTCTGTATATAAAATGGTTTGCTACTACACCTCTCTTCCCAACTTAGTATTATTATGTTGATAGCTAAAACTTGGCAATTGTGGGAGTTTTTATACAATGGAAATAGGCAAATACTGCATACAAGGGCTCGACTCATTATTTTTAATTATTATTACAAAAATTGAGGAAATGTTCTTATGGAAATTAAAAACTATTATCCAATTCAGTGAAGAAGTCATTTGCATGATTGATAAACTAGTGAAGCTCTGACATTGTTTCACTTTTCACCTTATTCTTTAACATAAGGAAAACATTAGTTAACATTCATGTTGGAACTATCATCATTTGTTAATTGCAATCATAAAATGGGTATGGATAGGGGACTTAGGCAAAAATCAAAGCATTCTGTGAGAATCAGTTGTCTACATGGGAACTCACAATAAAAAATATTGTGCAATTTATTATTTGTAAATTTCATGTTATATATTTCTCATATTAGTAAACTTTATAATAAGCTTGTGTATTTATGTAGATAAATGTTCACACATGCGTGCATTCTTTTTTTTTTTTTCAGAGAGTTGGTTGTTAATCATTTGCCAGAACATTACCAGGTAGAACCCACTACTTAAAACCAACTTATTTCTTTGTCAGACAACTACATTAATTAGACAATTGTTCTAAGGAGAGACTAGGAAGTAAAAAAAACCCGTGTAGTTTTTGGATTTTAGTTCTTTGTTTACCTCACCATGCAATTTTGGATAAATTCTTAAAACTCTCTGTAAAATAAATGCAAACCTATGGTCTTAGTTTTGTAACATAACACAATTGAATCCTATGATTTAAATCAGACAATGCCAGAAATATACATATAAACTGAATTATTGTAAACAGTATTCTGTTCCCTCTCCATGGAATTTTGTTATCATTTCAGAAGTACTCAATATTTATTTATGAGTAATATTTTGTTGATAGAGCCTCATTACTGTAATGTCTTTCCTCCCTTTGTATTCTCCCAGTTTTGTGGTAGTCTTCTCACTCTAGGGAGTTTTATTAAAGGAGTTTTATGGTGGGTCTTTATGAATAAGTTAAATAGTTCACAATTTTTTAATTCTCTCCTAGCTAATAAATTGTGAATATGGAGCTGAGGGTCTGAGCACTGGTTCCAAGAATCTCTGAGAGAAAAGACCTACAGCCTTCATCAAATTATTGAAGGGTTTCCATAAACCTCCAAATTTCACAACAACCAGTCTAGATTTTAAAATAGAGACTAGCATTTTTAATAGGCTTGATATTTTAGAGCAGTTTTAAGTTTACAGCAAAACTGAGAGAAAGTTACAGAGATTTCCCATGTATCCCCCTGTCCCCACACATGCATAGCCTCCCCCATTATCAACATCCACCAGAGTGGTACAATTGTTAAAACTGGTATACCTACATTGACATATCATTATCACCCAAAGTCCTGAGTTTACATTAGGGTTCACTCTTGATGTACTTCCTGTGGCTTTGGACAATATATATGGTAACATGTATCTGCCATATGGTATCATACAGAATAGTTACACTTCCCAAAAAATCTGTGCTTCACGTATTTATCCTCTCTTCCTTAATCCCTGGAAACCCCATATCTTTTCACCATCTATATAGTTTTGCTTTTTGAGACTGGGATTTTTAAAAATAATGTTTTATGGGAAAAAAATGTTTTATGTTGGTTTCTTTTCCAACTACCTGAAGTTGTTCTGAAATGTAATTTTATGTTTTGAAGGTAGAACTTTCTAAATGTGTTGAACATTTCTACATTTTCTTTTTTTAACCTTTTAAAAATTGTTGTTCAAGTACAGTTGTCTCCATTCCCTACCAGCTCCCTGCTCCAACCCCAGCCATCCCCACTTCCCACCCTTGATTCCTATCCCTGTTTGGTTTTATCCATGTGTCCTTTATAGATGTTTCTGAAAACCCTTCCTCCTTTTCCCCCCATTATTCCCTCCCACCTCCCCTCTGGTTGCTGTCAGTTTGTTCTTAATTTCAATATCTCTGGTTATATTTTGCCTGCTTGTTTGTTTTGTTGATTAGGTTCTACTTATAGGTGAAATCATATGGAACTTGATTTTCGCTGTCTGGCTTATTTCACTTAACATAATGCTCTCCAGTTCTATCCATGCTGTCACAAAGGGTAGGAGCTCCTTCTTTCTGCTGTGTAGTATTCCGTTGTGTAGATGTACCATAGTTTTTTATCCACTCATTTGCTGGTGGGCACTTAGATTGCTTCCAGCACTTGGCTATTGTAAATTGTGCTGCTATGAACATTGGGGCGCATAGGTTCTTTTGGATTGGTGTTTCAGATTTCTTAGGGTATAAAGAACTCACATAACTCCACTTGAGGAAGACAAACAACCCAATTTAAAAATGGGTAAAGGACTTGAACAGACATTTCTTTAAAAAAAAATTATTTTTCAATTATAGTTGTCTGCATTTTCCCCCACCACTCCCCCCTACTGCAGCCAAACCCACCTCCCTCTCTTGCTTCCACCCTCCCCCTTGGTTTTGTCCATGTGTCCTTTATAGTAGTTCCTGAAAACCCTTTCCCCCATCATCCCTTCCCACCTCCCCTCTGGTTACTGTCAGATTGTTCTTAATTTCAATGTCTCTTGTTATATTTTGCTTGTTTTTTTCATTTGCTGACTATTGAACAGACTCTTTTCCAAGAAGGACATACAGAGGGCCCAGAGACACGTGAAAAGATGCTCAGCATCAGTAGCCATCAGAGAGATGCAAATTAAAACCATTTCTACATTTTCTTAAGCATAATTTAAACCTTCTTGATGGCTTATGTAAAAGATTTAGAATTTTTCAATTATAACACTTAATTTGGAAGGACTCAAAAGACTCAACCTCTTGGCCCGGCTGGTGTAGCTCAGTGGATTGAGCGCAGGCTGGGAACCAGAGGGTCCCAGTTCAATTCCCAGTCGGGGCACATGCATGGGTTGCAGGCCAGGTCCCCAATGAGGGCCATGTGAGACGCAACCATACATTGCTCTTTCTCCCTCCCTTCTCCTCTCTCTGACAATAAATAAATAAATAAAATCTTTAAAAAGAAAAAGACTCAACCTCTTTATTTTACTACAAGAAAATTTTGGCTGGAGAGAGAATTCAGTCAGCTAGTAAATGGTAGAGATGATAGGTAAATGTAGACTTACAAATTCCTGGGCCAGTTCTGTTTAGTATTTCTGGCTGCTTTTCTTGTATTGATTTTGATGACTGAGTTCACCAGTAGTCTGAAAACAAGTTTAGAGAATTCATATGAAGAGTTAAGAGAATCATTTTTTGAGTGTGTGTACTATTCTCCAAATGGCTTGGCTACTGATCTACTGTACCAGAGAGAAAACTTCTAGTTCTTCGTAAAGGAGCAGCATGATGTAGCAGAGAAACCATAAACACAGGAATCAAATAACACTGGATTCAAATTCTGTTTCTGCCAACTGTTAGTCAAATGATCTTAGGTGGTTGATAAAACCTCCATGTATCTTTGAGTTCTCATCTGTAGAATAACGATTATGATAATAATGACATAGAGCTAAGAATTAACTGATAATTATAAGTATGTAAGTTACATGCTACATACTAACAAAGCCTCAACAGTACTGATGATAATAATTAATAATAACAACAATAACAATAACCACTAACTTAATTGTTGAGTACCTACAATGTGCCAAAATTTTTTCTCTGCCATTAAAAAAAAAAAATTCCTTGATCTTCCCTACCAGAGCACATAAGATGAATGAAATTAAGGGAGAGTTGGTGTTTTGAGGTGATATTCATGGGAGGAGGCAATATCTTCTTCACAACTCAGTGACAATTTGCTTTAAGGGAGGGATATTAAAAAGCTAAAATGACTCTGAAAAAAAATTCTTTTCAGAATATCAAACATTTAGCCCATAGACCTTGAGAACATTAGAAAATCTATTAATAAGGAAGGTTTTTTTTTTTGTGCTGAGTTGATTAGCACAGAGGGTTTCAGTGTGCCTTGAGGACTTGAGGTTTTTTAAAAATTCCTAACAAAATTATAGGAATTGATAATCTTTAAAGTAAAACAAAAATTCATGGTATATGATGGATAAATAAATCTCTCATTGACAAATAGCTTCTGAAGTGAGGTAGGCATAGGCAAAAAAATATTTTTATCAGAAATTATTTAGAAAAAAAACATAAAAATTAAATTATACAGGGTTGCAAGTCACAAGGGAAAACATTTTATTTCCAATAGTTTTTGATAAACTTGTCTGGCAGAGTCAGAGTTGCATAATTACTCTATTTTAAACTTTAGCTAAAGATGCTTAAGATAGCTTTTAGTATTATTGAAAGGTTAATTTTATTTCTATAGAAGAATAAGCTTTCCGTTATACTTAACTAGATGTTAAATGTAAAAATGATGTTACCTTTGCCTACAACTCTATGATAAAAATGGCACTTTTATCCTTAATCTGTTGTATGCGGTTGTCAATCAGTTGTAACACTTTTCTCTTAATAATGATGCTTTCACACAAGCAATAGGTTAGACTCTTCATACTCTGAATTTGCCATAATGAAGCATTATTTTTTTTCCACAAATGTGTTTCTCTGTTCTCAGTATTTTGAGTTGTGTTCATTGCCTGCTTAATGACATTATCAGAGACTGATGAACCTTTGTGAAAGAAAGATGCAAACTATGAAAGAAATCCTGTGAGGCTGAAGGTGATGGTGTCCCCATTAAACTGTTTCTGCACTATAATTTTTCAGTCTTGATTATCAGTAACCAAAATGTCCTATACACATGTTGTTGAAACTAGTCATTGGGTGGTGATATTCACTACATGGAGGAGGTATAGTATTGGCCCTGGAGTTTATAATTCAGTAAAAGATGATTGAGGGGTAAGCCTATTATATCTGTTACCTATTACTCTAAGTATGCTGTGTAATAACTCCTCTTCAAAATTAGAGTAATACAACAATGAACATTTATTTAGCCCATGAGTCTGAGAATTGGCTGAACTGTCTCTTTAGTTTTGACTGGGATTGCTCAAAATTGTGGAAATGGGATGGCTTTTTGCTAATGTAGTCTGGCCACAGCAGAGGTGACTAATGAGTTGGCTCTTCTCTTGTCCTCCAATGGGCTTGTCAGAGCATGTTCTCAGAGTGGAGGTAAAGGGGCAGGGGCAAGGCAAGCCCAGGAGCACTTCTCAGGTCTCTGCTTGTCAGGTTTACTAATATCCCATTAGCCAAAACATGTCACATGGGAGGACAAAGACCATGATGGTGGGAAGGATAAAGAATAAGCACTTATTAGTTCAATCAATCTACCATACCCATCTTTCTTCTAAAAGATTATTTGGAGGAACTACACACTGAAATCACAGCAAATTGATTTAAAAAATGTGGGCTATAGATTCAGCAAAAACAGATTTGATTCCTGACTCTAATATCACTAGCATTGTGACCTTGGGCAAGTTACTTAAGACCACTGGACTGCATTTTCTTTATCTGTAAAATGGGGACAGTAATAGTACATATATCATAATGCTGTTGAGAAGATCAGTGAGATAATATGTATAAATCTGATATAGCATTTATCAATATTATATATGAGGAACTATTCTAAATACTTCATATATTTATTTTAACTTACTTAATCTTCACAACTCTATGTGATACCTACTGTTATTATTCCTTGTTTTCAGTAAAAAATATGAGGGCCAGAGAGGTTATAGAATTTTTCATAGAGTTACATCTAGTAAGTGGCAGAGCTGGGATTTGAAACCTGGGTAGTCTAGTTCTAGAGTCTGTATTGTGAACCATTACCTGATGCTAATCTTAACATAACGTCCAGTAGAAAATTGGCATGAAAAACATGTAAGTAATTATTAATAGTATGAAGTTATTGTTAACTCATATCATTTGATGTATGCCATGTGGTTTAAAGTGGAAGAGGACTGCCTGTCAATTCACCTTCCATCATGTGGAGTTGGGCTTTTCAAACACATTCACTGTCCAAAAGGATTTAGGTTTCAGGTTGACCCTTTGATAAACTATGATACCATTTTAAAGGCAAAGACATCTTAAGCTTTTTAAAGTAGTGTCTCTGAATGACAAGAATTAATCTTAATAAATGTTATTGACAGCTTTCTACAAAGTTGGAAGAGTGACTGCTATTGATGAAGACTACCCACCAAACTGTGTTACATACAAAATAATCAGTGGAGACATTCAAGTCATACAAATATTCTGGATTCACCCTCTCTCTGGGATGATTGAGCTCACCACACAGCCAGACTATGAGACTGTGAAGCAGTATAACCTCACAGTGGAAGGTGTGGACTGTGACAGATTTCACCCTCGCACAGCGATGACCATGGTAAGTAGAGAGCCTCAGGTTTTGATGTGAAAAAGATGCTCTCTTAAGTTCTAATTTATTAAAATTGAAATGGCCAAACAATAACAATGAAAAATGGTCAAATAATAACATTAATTCTCATAAGATTAAAAACATTGTAGTAATTGTAAATATGCATCTAACATTAAACATGTGTGAGCTCTTATTCTTGGTACATTTTATATGTTGATGTAGTTAATCTTCTCACTAAGTCTTCATGGAAGGCAATATTATTATCATTTCCACCTATAGGTGAGAAAATCCAGGCACAGAGTTTAGGGAAATTAACTGAAGTTACTCAGGGTTTGTAGAACTGGACTCAAAACCAAGATACTTCTTATTGGGAGGTAATGTTTTCAACAAAGGTAGTTAAATAAGGTGCATTATTTGGGCATCACAGTGGGGGAAGTGTGTGTGGGCCTTAAATTATTTTAGGAACTCTTGAAAGATATCAAGAGTGAATACTGCTGTGTTGATAATGTGGTATGTGTTATGAATGAGTATAAGGTTTTATCATTGGAGAAAAGACAAATAGGATTGAAGAATTTTAAGATTCCCCACCTGGCCTATGATTCATTATGCAATTCCTTTTTTTTTTTTTTTAAGATTTTATTTATTTATTTTTAGAGAGAGGGGAAGGGAGGGAGACAGAGAGGGAGAGAAACAGCGATGTATGGTTGCCTCTCACATGGCCCTCACTGGGGACCCGGCCCGCAACTCAGGCATGTGCCCTGACGGGGAATCGAACTGGGACCCTCTGGTTCCCAGCCCACGCTCAATCCACTGAGCTACACCAGCCAGGGCCATTATGCAATTCCTTTTACTGCACGAAGCCCCATGGCTTGCCACTTATGGGGTAATTAAGATTCCTAAGTGTGTCATTGTGAGGAAAACATCAGATCCATTCACACCAGCAGTTAGAATGAATTTCACAGGGGCTGAACTACAGTCATGTAGATAAGATTTTATGTCTGGTTGTCTCAGGAAAATACCTATGAGAGTGATCTCCATAGTAAGGTATCTGTAGCAGTTTTTCTTGTAGGCATTTATGAATTCCCAAAATAGTATAGGATAATACCACTTGCAATTATCATTAACTTATTACAAATTAGAAGAGAGGGAAAGCAAATAAACAATGCAACTTTATGTGACACTGCTCTTATAAAAAGAATTTGTATATTGGCTAAAGACAGACAAGAAATGTATTTATTCCTTCTTTTTTTAAAAAAATTAGATTTTAGCCCTGGCTGGTGCAGCTCAGTGGATTGAGTGTGGGCTGGGAACCAAAGGGTCACAGTTTGATTCCCAGTCAGGGCACATGCCTGGGTTGCAGGCCAGGTCCCCAGTGAGGGCCATGTGAAGAGCAACCATACATTGTTGTTTCTCTCCCTCTCTTTCTCCCTCCCTTCCCCTCTCTCTAAAAATAAATAAAAATTAAATCTTTAAAAAAAATTGTATTTTATTGGGGCATCTGGCCAAGATAGAGATGGAGCTGGATACACTTTGCCTCCTCATACAACCAAAAGAAAGATCACAATAAATTAAAAATCAAAAAACAACAGCAACTGCCAGAAAATTGAACTGTATGGAAATCTGATAACCAAGGAGTTAAAGAAGAAACATTCACCCAGACTGGTAGGAGGGGTAGAGATGGGCAGCAGGGGTGGAGAGAATACTTGGTAAAGTGGTAGCTGGAGGACTGGGGCAGGGAAGGCAGTGTCTGGGGGACCCAGTGGTCCCAAATTCATGTGAAGATAAACCAGAAGGAACAACCGGGAGCAAGACAAACTGCACAAACCAGGGTTCCAGCACAGAAAGTCCCAAAGCCTCTGACTGTAAAAACCTGTGGGAATTGTGGTGGCAGGAGAAACTTGCAACCTCATAGGAGAGTCCATTGGAGAGACCCACAGGGTCCTAGAATGTATAAGAACCCACTCACTTGGGAATCAGCACCAGAAGGGCCCAATTTGCTTGTGGGAAGCAGGGGAAGTGACTGAAAGCCAGTCCAGAGCTGAGCAAGCAGCATTGTTCCTTCTCAGGCCCCTCCCACACATTCAGTGCCACAATGCAGCAGTGTAGGTTGACCCACCCTAGGGAATAACTAAGGCTCTACCCCTTACTATGTAACAGGCTCACCGAGACAAAAAAAATATGGTCCAAATGAAAGAACAGATCAAAGCTCCAAATATAGAACTAAGCGATGAAGAGATAGCCATCCTATCAGATGCAGACTTCAAGACACTGGTAATCAGGATGCTCACAGAAATGGTTGAGTATGGTGGCAAAATAGAGGAAGAAGTGAAGGCTATGCAAAGTGAAATAAAGGTAAATATATAGGGAACCAACTGTGAAGGCAAGGAAACCAGGACTCAGATCAACAATCTGGAGTAGAAGGAAGAAGTAAACATTCAACCAGAACAGAATGAAAAAACAAGAATTCAGAAAAATGAGGAAAAGCTTAGGAATCTCTGGGACAACTTTAAGCATTCCAACATCTGAATCATAGGGGTGTCAGAAGGAGAAGAGGAAGAGCAAGAAATAGAAAACTTATTTGAAAATATAATGAAGGAAAACTTCTCCAATATGGCCAAGAAAATAGACTTCTAGGAAGTCCAAGAAGCTCGGAGAGTCCCAAAGAAGTTGGACCCAAGGAAGCACACACCAAGGCACATCGTAATTGCATTACTCAAGATTAAAGAGGAGAGAATCTTAAAAGCAGGAAGAGTAAATGAGAGAGTTACCTTCAAAGAAGTTCCCAAATGACTGTCAGCTCATTTCTCAAAAGAAACCTCGCAGGTAAAAACAGGCTGGGAAGAACTACTTGAAGTCATGAAAGGAAAGGGCCAACATCCAAGATTACTTTATCCAGCAAAGCTATCATTTAGAATGGAAGGGCAGGTAAAGTGCTTCCCAGATAGGGTCGAGTTAAGGGAGTTCATCATCACCAAGCCATTATCATATGAAATGTTAAAGGGACTTATCTAAGAAATTGAAGAAGATAAAAAACTATGAACAGTAAAATGACAACAAACTCAAAACTATCAATAACCAAGCCAGAAAAACAAAACAAAAGCAAACTTAGCAAACAACTAGAACAGGAACAGAATCACAGAAATGGAGATCACATGGAGGGATAACAGTGGGAATGGGGAGGTGGGAAAATGAGAGAAAAGATACAGGGAATAAGAAGTATAAATTGTAGGCACAAAATAGATAGGAGAGGTTTAGAATAGTGTAAAATAGGGAGAAGCCAAAGAACTTATATGTGTGATCCATGGACATGAGCTAAGGGTAGGGGGAGTGCTGGTGGGAGTGGGAGGTGCAGGGCAGAGGGGAGTAAAGGGGAGAAAAAAATTGGACAACAGTAATAGCTTAATCAATAAAATATATTAAAAACTAAATTTTATTTATTATGCTATTATAGCTGTCCCAATTCTTTCCCCTTTGCCCCCTTGCACGCAGCAACCTGAGTCCCTCAGGCAATCCCCACCCCATTGTTCATGTCCATGGGTTTTATGCATTTAAGTTCCTTGGCAACTCCATTTCCTATACTGTACTTTACAGCCCTATGGCTGTTCTGTAACTATCTATTTGTACTTCTTAATCCCCTCACCTCTTCACCCACCACCCAACAACTCCCTCCCACCTGGGAACCATCAAAATGCTCTCTGTATCTTGATTCTGTCTCTGTTCTTCTTGCTTGCTTAGTTTGTTTTACAGATTCGATTGTTCATAAGTATGTGTTTTTTGTCATTTCATTGTTCATAGTTTTGATCTTTTTTTAAAAAATAAGTCCCTTTAATATTTCATAAATAACATTTTGGTGATGATGAACTCCTTTAGATTTTTCTTGTCTGGGAAGCTCTTTATCTGCCCTTCCATTCTAAATGATAGCTTTGCTGGGTAAAGAAATCTTCACTGTATGTCCCTGCTTTTCATGACTTTGAATATTCCTTGCCAATCCCTTCTAGCCTGCAAAGATTCTTTTGAGAAATCAGCTGACAGTCTCATGAAAACTTCCCTATAGGTAACTAACTGCTTTTCTCTTGCTGCTTTTAGATTCTCTTTATCTTTAAATTTTGACACTTTAATTATCATGTGTCTTGGTGTGGACCCTTTTCATCATCTTGTTTGGGACTCTTTGTTCTTCCTGGACTTACATGTCTTCACCATGTTAGGGAAGTTTTTCTTATTATATTTTCAAATAGGTTTCCAATTTCTTGCTCTTTCTCTTCTCTATCTGGCACCCTTATGATACAATTTTGGAATGCTTGAAGTTGTCCCAGAATATCCATACACTACCTTTGTTTTTTTGGATTATTTTTTCTTGTTATTCTGATTGATTGTTTTCTTGTTTTTTTATGTTCTGAATCATTTATTTGATTCTCAGGTTCATCCACCCTACTGTTGTTTCCCTGTAAATTGTTTTTTATTTCAATTAGTTTATCCTTTGTTTCTGACTGGATCTTTTTTATGCTGTTGAGGCCCTCGTTAAGTTCTTTGAACATCCTTATAAGCAGTGTTTTGAACTGCATCTGATAGGTTGCTCATCTCCATTTCGTTTAGCTCTTTTTCTGGAGTTTTTATCTGTTCTTTCATTTGGGCCATGTTCCTTCACCACTCACCATGTCAGCCTCCCTGCGTTTGTTTCTATGTATTAGGTAGAGGTGCTATGATTCCCTGTCTTGATAATGTGGTCTAATGTAGTAGGTATCCTGTGAAGTCCAGTGGCACAGCCTCCCCTATTATTCATACTGGCTCCTTGAGATGTGCCCTTTCTGTGGGCTGAGTACCTCCTCCTTTTGTAGTTGAGCTTTTATTGCTGTTGGCAGGTTAATGTGAGAGAATTATCCAGGCTAGTCAGCTGCAAGAACTGGCTGTGACCACCTACCACAAAACTCCACCCACCATGGAGGAACAGCTGTGCAGGAGTAGGATGGTGGTACTCTGACATGGTCTCTAGCTGTCCACTAAGTGTGCAGGCCCTGGGGTTTCGTAGATGCTGCAGGCCAAGTTTAGCTTCCACCTGCATTCTGCCTGAGGCCACCCTTCATGAGCTATAAAGCAATCTGAGATGGCTGCTATTTGTGCTGGGCTTATAGGTTCCCAGGCAAAGCCAAGCTGTGAAACTGGGCTGGATGCTGCTAGTGCCAGGCCTGCGACCTCTTACTAAGTTGTATGCAGTCTGGGGGCTCACTAAGACTGACTGTTGCTTGTTTGAGAGGATTCAGGAAGTTTTGTGAAGCGTGAGCCAAGACCAACCATTCATATGGAAAAGCCACTGTTAACAGCTTGGGTAGGCCCATAAATTGGTTGTGACAGAGTCTCAGGGGATCTCCAGGGCAGGGAAAACTGTGTTAGCCAGGTTGATAGGGTCTCAGAGATGGCACCCATTTGCCAGCTCTGTGGCTCTTTTGGGGGAGGGTTCAGAAAAGGGATTATGGCCTTCTGTCTGGGAGAAAGCTGTCCTCTAGCACTCACCTTGATGCCAGACACTTCAGTTTTTCCTCGTATGCCACTGGTGCCTTCAAGCTGCTACCCCAGTATTGGAGCTATGAGAGACTGAGTCTGAATAAGTCCGTGTGTGGGTTCTTTAAGAGGAACTGTGTGGGACTGTAGAAGTTTCCTTCACCTCCTCAATCCCTGCTGGTTTTTGCAGCCAGAAATTATAGGGACTTATCTTCTGGCACTGGAACACTGGGCTGGGAGGCCTGGTGTGGGGCTGGGACTCCTTGCTTTTGAGATATCCCTCCTGAATTTGTATCCACCAGACACGGATGTGAGACCAACCCATTCTGCATCTTCACTCCTAGCAGTCTGGAAGGATGTGATTTCTTTAATTCCATAGTTGTCAGACTTCCATTCAATTAAATTTCTGATGTTTCTGAGTGATGTTTGTTCCATAGTTTGGTTGTAATTTTGATGTTGTGCAAGGAGGCAAGCTGTGTTTTCTTATGCTGCCATCTTGACCAGAAGTCCCCTTCTTTTCTTTTAATTGTGTTTTCTGAAAAATTGAGGTACAATTGACATATAACATTATATTAGTTTCAGTTGTACAACATAGTGATTTGACATTTGTATAAATGTGAAATGGTCACCACAATAAATCTGGTTAACATCTGTCATCTTACATAATTACAAAATTTTCTTCTTTCTTTTAATAAATATTTATTGAATGTTTACTCTGTGCACAACATCCTGGGCTAAAAGAAAGTGTGACACTGTGTATGTCTTTAAGGAGTTTAAAAATTTTAACATAGGGAATTTAAACAGTATATAGAAAGTAAGTTGATGATATAGATAAGTGTGACTTTTAAGTTCAGAGAAGGGAGATAGGACTTTAGACTCCAAAATTTAGAAATCCACCATCATCTTTGTTGTCACTGTCACTATCAATATCATCCATCCCTTACTGAGAACCCAGAAAAACCAATTATTGTGTCTCATTTAGTCTTCAATCTCATCCCATGAGATAGGTATTGCTACTCCTTTTTACAGATAGAAAAATTTTCACTTCCAAAGATAAAAAATTAAGTAACTTGTCCAAGTTTACCCAGCTCCAATGAAGTATTGTAGAAGGATTAACTTTGGGTCCTAAATCACTGTCATATACCCTAAATTATCTCTCCAATCCATCAACAAAGTTAAATAAAATGTCTCTACATTGAAAATATATCCTTATTCCTTCCATTCTCACCCATGCACAGCTAGCACCCTTGTTGTGCCACCATCATGCAGTACCTAGGCTGGGACAGCAGCCTCCTAACTAGAATCTCCACTTCCACATGTGCCCTTTGCAACCTTCTCTTCACACAGTAACCAGAGTTAACCTTTAAAAAGACAGCACCCTCATCCTCAAAGCTCTCCAGTGGTTTCCCATCACACTTAACATAAGCTCCAATGTCATTTCTAAGGTCTTCTCAGCCCTGGCTGCCTCTTTGACTTCAGCTTCTAACTCTCTCCCCCTTATTTCAGTCCAGCCACATGAACTTCTTGCTGTTGTTTCAACACACCAAGAATGTCTGCACCTCAGAGCCTTTGTCCCAGGCTGTGACACTTGCCATCCAGATAGCCACATGACTATTCTTACTTTAATCACATTTCTGCACAAAGGAAACATTCTCACAAGGCCTTTTCTGTTTTGTGTGATGGTGAAATTTTTAAAAAAGATTTTATTTATTTATTTTTAGAGAGGGGAAGGAAGGGAAAGAAACATCAATGTGTGAGAAAAACATTGATTGGTTGCCTCTCACGTGACCCCAACTGGGGATCTGGTCTGTAACCCAGGCATGTCCCCTGACGAGGGATCAAACTGAAAACCTTTTGGTTTGCAGTCCATCACTCAATCCACTGAGCAACACCAGTCAGAGCTAATGGAATTTTGAAGCAACCCATGTGTTCATCATTAGGATAATGAATTAGTAAAATAAGGTAGATGCATATGATGGGATAATAAGAATCAAGAAGAGTTAGTAAACTAGTTCTCCAAACAGCAACATGGAAAAATCAAGAAAATATAGTGCTTTGTGAGAAAAGTAGTAAATAGCACAATATCACTGATGCAAATTAAAACCACATGACCAAATACTATATATTCTGTGAGGATATATACTTGCTGAAGGGCATATACCAAATATAGGGGAGGAGGAAGGAAATAGGGGAGTGAGTCAAAAAAGAAACACCTTCTTCGAACACTGTATTAAAACACTTCCATTGCTATTCTCTATATCCTTAACCTGTAGAGTATCAATTTCCATATGGCATTGCCTAATATATTTATGTCAATTTGTTTATTGCTTTGCCTTCTTTTTTAGAATATAAATTGTAGTAGGGCAGGCTCTTTATTTGGTTTACCAGAAGACCTCTTGTATCTAGGTCACTGTTTAGCACATAGTGTAAATGTTAAATAAATATACACAAATGGATGAATTTATGCTCCAACCATTCTAGAAAGGGAAAAATTGAGATCTCTTTTTTACAGATGAGAAAAATAAAGTTAAATCATTTGTACCAAATAAAGGATCTGGCAAGGTGAAGGGCTAAAGTTTTTTTTTTCATTGATCCATTTTTTTTATTGTTCAAGTATGGTTGTCTCCATTTTCCTCCCGCCACTCCCCTCACCCCAGCCATCCCCACTTCCCACCCTTGGTCCTACCCCGCTTTGATTTTGTCCATGTGTCCTTTATACGTGTTCCTGAAAACCCTTCCCTCTTTTCCCCCCATTATCCCCTCCCACATCCCCTCTGGTTACTGTCAGTTTTAATAAATATTTCTGATTTCAATCCCTATGCTGTTTTCATTTATCATAGTAGTCTCCCTAAAATCATATGAAAACACCTCATATGTTGAATAGAACAAATAGAAATATTCAATATATAGAAATGCATTGAAGAATGGATTATTCCCCCAGAATTTAGCTGTGTTGTTAAAACATTACGAAAAACATTTTAAAAAGATAATTCTTGCAAATATGAGCATACCAGGGATTCTTCTGCAAATGTTGTTGAGAAAGTTATTAGTCATCTAATAAGTGGGCAAATAACTTTTATAAGCTGGCTGGCATTCAATTACTAACATTAAAAAATCCTTGATATGCTCTGGCTAGTGTGGCTCAGTGGATTGAGTGCTGGTCTGTGAACCAAAAGGTTGAAGTTTTGATTCCCAATCATGGCACATGCCTGGGTTGTGGGCCAGATCCCCAGTAGGGGGCCTGTGAGAGGCAACCACACATTGATGTTTCTCTTCCTTTCTCCTTCCCTTCTCCTCTCTTTAAAAATAAATAGAATCTTTAAAAAAATCCTGATGTTTTAATCTTTTTCAATGTAAATCACAGTTAAGTAAAGGTTGATAACAACCTCTGATTAAGGTCAGAGCACACTTTGAAATAATCATATTGTTACCAAAAAATATACTGTGCTTGATTGAAAAACGTATCATGCAGGGGAGGCCCCTAAATTTTGAAAGAGGAAGGAAACTTGGGCTGCATTTGTCATTAAGCATAGATATTTAAATTAAAAAAATTCTTACCCAAGGATAAGTTTATTAATTTTAGAGAGAGAGAGAGAGAAACATGGATGTGAGAGAAAAACATCAATTGGCACCTCCTGTATGTGTTCTGACTGGGGGCCAAACCCACAACATTTTGTTGTGTGGGACAGTGCTCCAACCAACTGAGCCACCTGGCCAGGACAAGCACAGATATTTAAAAATTTCAAGGGATTACAATTTTTAGAAGCATCATTCTTCAGCTTTCCTTTTCTCATCATTTCTGTAATTTGTGAGTTTTCTTTCAACATGCTCTTCTAATGAGCCCAAAGTTCTCCCTAATGACCACACCAAATGACACAGTTGATCTAGGAGTAATAAGCCAACATATTGGCTTATTATTGACAGCTAGAACCCAAATCTGCAGGAATTTCTTCAAACTCAAAATTCTAGACTTTTAATTTAATAATTCTAAATGACGCTTCTCTACCCAGATGCTTATTTCTAATTTTGTGTATAAATAGTCACATGACATGGATGTGATATTTCTTTCTCCTTCATTGCTGACAGGTCACTGTTGACATCGAAGATGAGAATGATGAAACACCTGTTTGCATACCCTCTCTATATAAGGCAGTCATTTTTGACAATGTTGTTCCTGGGACAAATGTCAATGGCTTCAGACTAAACTGCCATGACAGAGATTCACAAGATTTTGAAATGCACTTTGAGATAGTTTCTGGTGAAGAATTTTATTATTTCTTTTAATCATGAGCATGTGTTAAATTGACATTAGTTATACCCACTTTGAAGTGATATAAACTTAGAAATAATGATGTTTATGCCACATACCCAGTCTAATTCCTCTTGTGGAACTATCAGTAATTTCAGTGATACTTGACAATGAAGAGACTTTGGACCTGCAAGGGAGACAATGAAGGTTAAGTTACAATGAACTAAGTCTGCTGTCCTTAGGGCTGGCTGAAAACAGCTGCCACCTTTCATATGATAGTAATGCAGGTTCTTTATCATAGATGTTTTTGACTGTATTGTTGGATTCACAAAGATCCATATCAACTTTGCTCATTATCTTGTGACATATGAAAGAAAATTATTGGAGCCCAAATTTGTACTGAAAGATGGGTATACAGTAGTGTACAAGACAGATATAGATCTTACATTCATGAACTCATTGTTCATTAAACTAGTTGTAACATCAGCAATTATTAAATTACAAAGTATGAAAAGCTCTATTAAGGGAAATTACTGGGTATCATGAGACAGTATAACAAGGAGAAGTATAGCTAAGGTACAGACGTCAGACCTGCTCTCATGTATCTGAAAGAATGGGAGTGTGGACATCAGTAAATGCCTTAACTAATTGTAAGAACTAGTTAAATGTCTGCTTCTCTTGCTAGATGATAAGGGAGACTGTGTGCATGTTGTTTACAACAGTGTCTCCAGGACCATTGAGATTGGACTTGAAACTTAGTGGGAGTTAAATAGATATTTGTGGTCCATTTGATACATATTTTTAAAATAATTACTTTATTGTTGTTCAATTACAGTTATCTGCATCCTCTCCCCTCCCCTCCTCCCTCCCCCTCCAACCTCACCTCCCTCCCCAGCCTCCCTCCTCTCCCTTGGTTCTGTCCACGTGTCCTCTGTAGTGGTTCCTGAAAACCCTTCTCCCCACCATTTGATATTGATCTAGACTAAGCTGAAGGTGGAAATAAAATTTCTCTGAGTGGGAGATAAAGGAAGAGGAAGAAATTAAGGCAAAATAATTTGATAATAGTCTGATGTTTGCTCACCTTATATGGAGATCAGACTCATGATCGTAACCTTAAAACAATTTCTTTCTGAGTAACTTCATTTATTGCTTGATTTCAACTTATTATGGACCTTGTGTAGATGTAGGAATTCAAAAAGCAATAGAAATTTTATTTATTTGCATGTATTGTGTTTACAAAAGCTATATATGATAGCTTGAAAGATATTTTAACATATCTCATAATAATTATAATTTTAAAATTATCCCTTTTAAAGGAAATGACAACCATCATTTTGGATTTGACCCAATTCGAGGTTCAAATACTCCAAAATTAATTGTGAAGAATCCTTTTAACTTTGAATCTGGAGCTGAATTGCAGCGGCGGTACCATCTTGTGGTGCACATAACCGATGACAACCTGAAATACGGCAAAGCCAGCAAGCCCAGGACAGGCACTGCTATTATAGATATTTATGTGACCAGGGCCAATGTGCCACCTCCTCCAACCACCAGTCCTGAAGTAAAATGTTATGGAATTTAATTTGGGTCTCTGTGTGGGAAATATTCTCTTGTAAATTTGAGTTTCATCTAGAAAGGCTAAAAGGCTGCTTAGGGTATCACCTTCACTTGTATGCTCACTTGCTCTCTACCCACCAACCCACCCACCCACCACGCCACATTTTAGACTGCACCTGTGAGTATAAACTGTGAGTGTAAATCATGGGTGAGAGAGAATTTGTGATGATTGCAGGTGGAGCATAGTGAACCCCCAAGAAACTAATTATGTCTGAATAGTCTGAAAGCCTTGCCCACCAGAAAGGCCCACTAGTCAATGAAATCTACCAGTTAAAAATCTCACAAATGGACACTTTTACATATTGTACAGGATACTTAAACATTGCGACAGGAGTATGGCCATGTTATTTGTAGTAATGAGCACCTACCTGTGGCAGGCACTATACAACATGGCTTATATTTATTATTTCATCTAATGTTGATCCAATCCTGTGAAGTTTAGCAGACCCTTTAGTGTTTTGTTATTTCAAAAATAGATAAGCAAAGCCTCTATAGGACTCCACAATGTCTTCTCTGAGTCACCCAAGGATAAAGTATGTTCAGCAGACTGTGTGGTTAGTGTATTTTATAGTTTTCTATACTTTGAAAGAGCCATTTTTTTTACAACATGGATGATAAATCTTTCCACCAGAATATTTGATTTTCAAGAACACACTGTTCTCAAGCTGCACAAAAGGATTTATCCTGTGTACAGTAGCGAGAGCCTAAACAACCTCAGATATCTAGTTCAACCCCTTGATTTTATAGATGAGAAAACTGAAGTCAAGAGGATAAATGTTTTTCTCCAAGTTCACAGAGCAATCACTGCATATAATTCAAGTCTTCCGATCCTTAAATTGGTGCTTTCTCTAGGCTTAGGTGTTTCTCAGTATTGTCCGCGGTACATACAAAAATTCATGTATCTGAGTCAATACCCTACTGTCTGTATAGGACCATGGTTCTATGCTGATGCTGCTATTTGTAAACACATGCTCTCTGAAAATATAAACTAATGCTCTGTTTGCTTTGACATATTTCCCAGCAAAGAAAAGGCCTGACCATTGTGTACACAGCTATCAACACATACACATCCAGGGACTGGTACATTCCTTTCATCTTCACTCTGATGGCTATTTTCTTTGCCGGGTTGTTTTCCTGGGTATGTTTCCTGCTTTGGAGATATGGAAACACCATGGAATGCTGTCAGAAAATGGCCAAGGAAGTCTCCAAACCCAAACCCAAGTGTGTGATTTTTTTTTCTTCTAAGCATCTGAAGTTTATAAAGAGTTGAAATCAGTTGAGGTTTGATGATCTTACCCGGAGGGCTTCTGCCTAAGTGTCTTTAAGGGACACAGAGGAAAGTACTTGGGATGGTTCCTTTCACCATGGCTCCAACCTGCTCACTTTAAAAAACAGAAACAGCATATCCTTGCCTTCTACCTTAGAACATCTGAAACAGGTTTTCTGTGAGAATAGATTTTAAATCAATTTGTGAGCAGACAAGCCAAACAACTCCCCATATTATTATTATTATTATTATTATTATTTTAACTATCAATTGTATTTTATTTTAACTCCCCATATTATTTTGAGCCAAGCAGTTCGTGGGTGGGTGTTTGACAACTACCAGAAACTAGCCTAGAGACAGGTGATAAATCCAGACACCCTATCCACATTGTTTTGAATTTATGTGAAGCTGGACAGAGGCCAAAGAAATGGAAAGAAAATGTAGATGCTTTCATCGCCATCCAAAAATACTACAGGGAGCATAAAATCATGGCGTCAAAAATAGAGTTGATTATGAATTTTTATTAACTAAGCAGAGATAATTTATGATTCGGTATTGAGAAGTGGTGATTGTTAATGAGATCAGTTTATTATTTACCATATAGCATTTTTTAAAAAATTGGAGATGAGAGAGATGTGATAATATTCATGAGCTGCAGAAATTGAATATTTTTTTCTATGTGGTAGAGTAATGAAGCTGATATTTTGTCAAATTTTCTTTTCATATAGGGGAATAAATTATATTGCAGGTAAGATGATTATTATGAATTGTGTGATTTCAAAAAGCCACTCATTAGACACCTACCATTTATTTATTTACTTATTTATTTATTGAACAGGAGGTAGGAATCAAACAGAAAAGGTTGTCATGGAAAACAGAAATAAAAAACTAGAGGTATTAACAGTAAGTACATTTTTTTTATAGATTTTATTTTTATTTATTTTTAGAGAGAGGGGAAGGGAGGGAGAGAGGGAGAGAAACAGCAATGTATGGTCTCCTCTCACATGGCCCTCATGGGGACCTGGCCTGCAACCCAGGCATGTGCCCCAACTGGGAATTGAACCGGGACCCTCTGGTTCCCAGCCCGCACTCAATCTACTGAGCTACACCAGCCAGGGCAACAGTAAGTACATTTTTATGATCCCTCTATAGTAGAAGAAAGAGGACTATATTTTATCTATAATTATTGTTCAATAAAGAGTCCTTCCACATAGACATATGATAAATTTACCCAGGCATCATAGAAAGGAAATAAAATTATTTCAATTTATCTGCTTCTGTTGAATTTCTGTGTATTACAAGACTGGAATTTCAGATTCAATCTTAGAATCTGGCTTTGGTCAAAATTTACTGCAAATACTGTATGTGTATTCAACAAAAATAATACTAGACAAATGAAAATACAGCATGATTTACTATTACTAAAAAATAAGATCTAGATTTGAAAATAGATTATATATGTGATAAAAATGAGTAAGTCCTCCAACCCTGAAGTTTCTGAGCAGATGGTAAAATCTGCACCCCAGAGAATAGAAATCTTGAATTGGCTGATGCTCATTCATTAAAGGATCCATGTAAACAACCATACAGGAATTAAAAATGTGGAGCAGAACAAGAAAAGGCATTTTTAGTTTACATCTCCCTTTTTTACTCTCTATGTGTTGCTCCATTAACAATAGATATTTCCATCTGAGTCCTGACTGATCATGGCATTGTTTCATGAGCTAGTTCTCTTTCAATGCTCTCTTCTACTGCCTCCTTCTTTCTGAAACTGATACCAGCCAATCACCTGTATTGTGCACAGACTGTGTGGCTTAAATGACAGACATTTATTTTCTTCAAGTTTTAGAGGTTAGAAGTCTCAGAGGAAGGTGCTGGCAGGCTTGGTGTCTCCTGAGGTCTCTCCTTGGCTTGCACATGGCTGCCTTCTCTTTGTACTCTCACATGGCCATTTCTCATCTGTTTTGTCTGTGTCCTAATCTCTTGTTTTTATAGTGGCACCCATCATATTAGATTAAGATCCACCCAAATGCCCTCATTTTACCTTAATCACCTATTTGTAGGACCTATCTTTGGATACAGTCACCTTCTGAAGTACTGGGGGTTAGAGCTTCAACAGATGAAATTTGAGGGAATACAGTTCAGCCCATAACATATCCCATCCAAGATAAGAGGCTTCAAATCAGTAAAAAGATCTGAGTTAAGAGAGGGCATGATGGGTACACTGATGTAGGGGCTGGAGCTGGGAGGAGACAAAAACAGCAGGAAATTTTTGAACCCAGGTTGCTAGCCCTCTACATAAGAAGAATGAGATAATTTATAAGTCATCTGCTCCAGGTACTCAACACATGTCAAAAGTAATTTTATCAGGCTGATTTTATTGTTAATATTTTGTTTTTGTTTTTTAAAGGAAACTGTGGTGTATGAGACCATATTTGATGGAGAAGCTATTGATCCAGGTATGGTGTGGAATATCTTTCAAGTTAAGCCCATTTTGACTATTTGGATGCCAGTGTTGGGCCTGAGGCTACTCAGCAAGAGTCTCAGGGCAGCAAGAACAGTGCCACCTGCTCAGGTCCTTTGGACTTTTGCGATGGGGTGGAGTCTTAGGGAGTTATCAGGGTGGAGCTAGTGTAGTTCATCAAGCTAATGCAGATTAAGATTTTGTGTGTGTAGAGGGAAAAAAGATGGTGCCCATCAGCCTCACAGTGGATGGCTCAACACAGTGACAATGGCAGCTACCCCTTCAACTCTAGCCCCAAGCCACACAACTCAGTCTTTCCATGAATATCTCTGGTATCCCACTTTCTCCCCAGGACTGCAGTTCCTCTGTTGGAGCTCATGCGAGTGCCTATGAGCAAGAGTTTGTGTTTTAGCTCTTTGAAACGATGCCTGGGTTTCCAGCTGCCTTCTGTCTCCCCTGGACAGACAGAATTCCTGCTTTTTTTTTTTCACAGCCAGATGTTATGTGGCTCCTCTTCCTGGCACTGGCATTGAAGATTGAGTAGCTCACTGTGGAACTGAGACCCCTCAATTCTCAGGGGGACCTTGGAAGCTGAGATATCCTCTGATTATTAACTGCCGCACTTGGGTATGGGGCCAGTTTTAGAGCTCTGCCCCTCCCACCAGTCTTGATGTGTTATCTTTATATCCTTATAGGACTTCTGTTCAACTAGTCCTCAAATGGTTATCCAGGCTGATCGTTCTATAATTTAACTGTAATTTTGATGTGGTCATAGGAGGTGGTGGGTGCAGCTGCTATGTACTTTACCACCTTGACTGGAACCTCCCACTCACTCTTCACATAATCTCAGGGCCTCTTCATGTTGTCTCTCAAGCAGGTGGAGTTCCAAGAAATAGGATGCTGAAGTTGCCTGTTTCCTGAGGCTTGAGCCTGGAAGCTGGCACAGTGTCACACCCACCACATTCTATTGATTAATCCAAATCATTTTACCCAGATTTAAAAAGAGAAACATATATTACACCTCACAAGGAGTGAGAGTTAAAGAATTTGTGACCACCTTTAATCACTACAACATACATAGGCCAGATGGGTCATGGATTTGCAATTCCTGGTCTAGAGATTTATTTCTTATTAACTTTGAAATTTTGTAGCAGATCATACTTCAACTTTATAAAACACTTCAGAAGCTTTTCTTTTTTCCATGCATTTCTTTTCTAAAGAAGGGGTAAGAATAGGAAGTCATTAGAAGTATTGGTAAAACTCTGGATGTACATTAGAAGATTTGGGTTTGAGTGCTGACACAAAGTGAACCTGAACAAAGTACTTAATTTCTCTGACTCTTCCTTTTTCCAGCTAAAAACCAGCATAATACTGTGGGCTTTACCTGTTACATGGGATGACTGTGATGTTTAAATGTGAATGAGTTTCGACCAATCAATGCATTTGGCTTTATTTGAAACTGGTATTTGATGTGTGACTACTCAGCAATTAGTCTTCCAGTTCCAGCATGCTCTATTGAGTGACGGTATAGATTTATTGGTGGAGGGAGGTATTTTTCATGGAAGTGCATTGTCTGCCCTAACACAGTGGCCCTGGCAGAAAGAGCATCTTTTTAATTAATGGAGTTTTTTGAGACCTCATTTAGCACATTGAAGTGTTACATGACACTTACAGTAGAGAAATATTTTGAAATAAAAATAAGTTTTGCTATATGTGTTCAGACATGTTATCATTTATCTAATGTTCGGTGGAACCCAGAATGTGATCAATAAAGCATTGTTTTATTCATAAAGTATAATCAAAGTAAAAGAAGACATGGGCTCCTCCACTAAACGGTTAGTAGCTGGACGTATTGGGTTCAAATCTAGGTATCATTGGCAAGTTACTTAACATCTCTGTGCCCCAGTTTCCTCATCTCTAAAATGTGGCTCATAATATATGTGCGTGCCACAAGGATGTTGACTGGATTAAATAAATTAATATATGAAAATAGAGTCTGGCATGTAGTAGATACTATAGAAGTAAGCTATTGTTATGTATTATTGTTATTTTTATCTTTTATTTATTACTTGTATCCTAGACACCTAAGAAAGAATAATTTGTTGAATTTCCACTAAATTATGCCCTACCTACCATTTCTTTTCTCTTGCATATTACTATATTTCACTATTGTTTCTGTAAAAGGTTGGTGGATTAAACCTCAGACACTGTGTAAGGCACATCATTTGAGGGGCAGTTAGAAAAATAGTTTGACATGTTATTTTTTTCAAAGTTTGACTTTAAAATAACTACAGATTCACAAGACATTGCAAAAAAGTACAGAGAGGTACATTGTACGCATCACCTAGCTTCCCCCAAAGGCAACATTTTTCCATAACTACAGCACCAAAGCCAGAAAACTGACAGTGGTCAATGAACTAGATTATAGACTGTACTCAGATCTGACCAGTTTTGGCATGCACTTTTTTTCTATATGTCTGTGTGAATAGTTCTATGACATTTAATCACCTAAGTAGATTCATATGACCACTACTGCAGTCGAGATGAAAAACCATTCCTTCACCACAGAAGAGCTCCCTAGTGCTAAAGAGGCAATTTTTATTTTTTAAATTTTAAATTTATTTATTTTTTTAAATAATTACTTTATTGTTGTTCAATTACAGTTGTCTGTGTCCTCTCCCCTCCTCTCTCCCCACCCCCTCCAACCCCACCCCCTTCCCTGCCTCCCTTCTCCCCCTTGGTTCTGTCCATGTGTCCTCTATAGTGGTTCCTGTGAACCCTTCTCCCCATTGTCTCCTCCCCCCTCCCCCCTGGCTATTGTTAGACTGTTCTTAATTTCAATGTCTCTGGTTATGTTTTGTTTGCTTTCTGCTTTTGTTGATTATGTTCCAGTTAAAGGTGAGATCATATGTTATTTGTCTCTCACCGCCTGGCTTACTTCACTTAGCATAATGCTCTCCAGTTCCATCCATGCTGTTGCAAAGGGTATAAGCTCCTTCTTCCTGTCTGCTGTGTAGAATTCCATTGTGTAAATGTACCAGTTTCTTGATCCATTCATTTGTAGATGGGCACTTATGTTGTTTCCAGCACTTGACTATTGTGAATTGTGTTGCTATGAACATTGGAGTGCATAGGTTCTTTTGAATTGGTTTTTCAGGGTTCTTAGGGTATAATCCCAGTAGTGGAATTGCTGGATTGAAAGGCAGTTCCATTTTCATTTTTCTGAGGTAGTTCCATACTGTTTTCCACAGTGGCTGCACCAGTCTGCATTCTCACCAACTGTGCAGTAGGGTTCTAAAGGGGCAATTTTTAAGGCATGTGAAATCATATACTGCTTCAAGTTTTGCTTATAGTTTTTCCTTTAACAGCAGAGCAAAGCTTGAAAAGACCAGAAACTTGTCGCTATGCTAGATATATAGCAAATGCTCATAAATACTTTGTGGGATAAACAAATGCTTTGTGAGTTCATTGTAATTCATTTTTTCTGTGTTTTGTGTCCCTCCACAGTCTCTGGGAATGTGTATGAGTATAACAGCAGAACAGGTGCAAGAAAGTGGAAGAAGCCCTCCAGGCATCAGGAGTTGTCCTTGGTAAACATGTACTCCCTCCCGGAGTCCCACCCTTCTGAGGAGTCTACATCCTAATATATTCCCATGCAGGAGTAGCATTTTCTGGTGTTTCTGAATGACTGCTTTTGTGTGTGTGTATGATACTCTCACATCAATTTTTTCTTGGCTATCTAAAATTAAATTGTATATGTGAGGGCTGGCTGCTTTGTTTATAGCTTTCTGTAATCTTCCAGTTCAGGGTGTCTGGGTGAGGGCAGCAGGACTGATCGAAGTTCAGTCTCTAAATATGCTTTGCTAAAAACTGGAAACTAAATTGATATATGTTCACTGTCTGACTGTTTGATGTTATGCAGTGGAAGGTGTGCTTGTTATGACTGGAGACTTTGTTTTGCTCACCCCTATAGCCCCAGCACATGCTTGGCACAGAGTGGGGATTCCATACAGATTTGATGAATAAATGAATTTGAATATGTACAATTAGATCTCTTGCCTTTAATTAAAATTGCTTATTACTCCTATGATCCACAGAACAGAAATGTGAACTATCTTTAGAGAAGAATGTTTTTGGTTTCTAGTAGTCATAAAAAATGAAGAACTTTTTTCAGCATTTTCAAAAAGTACAATTGATCTTACTTTTAATTTGCTTTTTGTAGTACTATGGAGAAGAAACCCTGGAAACTTCAATTATAAGTACTGATGACTTGCCAAGGAAATGTAGGCTTCCAGTCTTTTGAGAGCTATGTATTTAGATAAATAACTTTTAAATACATATGAGCTCTCTGATAGTCTCCCCCCTTGGTTATCAGAAGGCATATGATAGCAGAAGACCAGAGTGTTGCTGATAGTAGAGGCTAAACCCACATTTAACCCCAAAATGAGTTCAACTTGGGATAATTTTTAAAAATATTATGTATTTATTTATTTTTAGAGAGAGGGGAAGGGAGAGAGAAAGAGAGGGAGACAAACATTGACGTGAGAGAGAATATCCATCAGTTGCCTCTCATATACACCCGAACCAGGGACTGAAGCTGCAACACAAGCGTGTGCCCTGACCAGGATTCAAGCCTATGGCCTTTTGGTTTGTGGGATGACACCCAACCAACTGAGCCACACAGGTCAGGGAGAGAGAAATTTTTTTAACAAATCTTATTCAGTGTAAAACATACACGAGCAATGAGTTTAAGTCAGAAGATAATGGGAGGTTGGATGATCAGAAATGCCTTGATACTGGTCCCTCTTTACATGTGTGCACACAGACGATTCCTTTTCAGTCCAGGGACATCTCACCTTCAAAGAAGAGAGAGAGCCTGAAGATGAACAGGCTAATTTTTTCATTTATTTCTAGGTCAGATGGGTCAATCCTCAGGGGGCATTATGATGTAGGGGACTCAGTGGTTTTGAAGTCTGGAGCTTGTACAAGTGGTGTAGACTTTTGAAGTTCAGTTTTCTTCTTCTAGACTATTGTATACAATATATACAATCATCCTGTCTAATTTCTATCTCATAATTTTGTTATGAGAAACAACATAAAAGAATTGAGATTCTACATTTGGTAGTACTTTTAAAACTATAAGCGTCATCTAAGTGTAAAGCAGGATTAGTTTCATTAAGTCAAAATTGGCCTGTGAGAGAGCAGTGGCTTGGAATACAGAGGGGGTCACTCCATGGTTCTAAGCCAGTCTATGTTGGAATTGTTTGGTAATTAGCTTCACAACATTTGTGAAAGGAATATACTGCCTTGTTCCAGACAGCATGATAATTCTTCACCAGGGAAGAGACTAGAGACTGGAAAAATGCTCTCTCCTCTCCGGAAAGACCCTTGCTGGATCAATTACAATTAGATAGATGTAGATATGTAAGTCTCCATCTGCCACCACCTGAGCTATTAAGAAAAAAAACCCAAAGCATTTATAAACTTCCTTCTCAAAGTATGAACTGAATCAGTTAGTATTGCATGTGCCTGTAAGTTGTGTTAGCATTACTTTGACTAGTTGTTTTGGCTCTCAGTTTCACATATGACCAAGAGAGAATGCACACACTGAAGATGACAGGGGGTTGGGAAGGAGGCTAAAGAGGGCTGCTCGGGGGCAGGACCCTGCAATTTGATCTCTTTTTTGGTTCATAATCAGTTTGCCTTCAAACTCTAAGTGCTCTTTTCTGTTTTACCACCAGGCTCCAATTTAACAATAATGATTGTATTCATTTTCTCAGGCTGCCATAACAAAAGAGCACAGACTTGGTAGCTTAAACAACAGCAATTTGTTCTCTCACAATTCTGGTAGCTAGAATTCTAAAGTGAAACTTTGGCAGGACCATACTTCCTCAAAGCCTCTAGGGGAGATTTTATTAATGGCCTCTGGTGGCTGCCCTGGCCTTCCTGGGTTTGTGGCTACCTCCTTCTAATCTCTGCCTTTTACATCACTTTCACCTAGATGGGTCTGTCACATTTCCCTCTACCTAACTCCTATAAGGACATTTGTTATTGGGTATAAGGCCTCCTGGGTAATCCAAGATGATCTCCTTGTTTCAAGTGCCTTAATGTAAACACAACGGCAAAGATTTTTTTTCCAATAATGAACATGCCTTTTGGGGGGGTGACCATTCTACATACTATGATGATTTTAAAAGTCTTTAATATGTGGTATAAATTAATGCCATGTTTCTGGTGAATAACATGACTATTTTAATTTGTTTAAAAATATTTATTGAGTGCCTACTATGTGCCAGGAATATTTTAAGGCCTTTAATCAATAAATATGCAAGTGCCTTGATCTGATAATTTCATTGCTTGAAATTTCCCTGTAGATCGGTTTACAGCAAAATCTAGGAGATTTTTTTTTAGATGGCTGCTCATAGTAGCACTGTTTGTAAGAGAAAATAACTGTAATGAAGTTAAAGTGCCCATTTAATAAGGGGGTGAGTTGCAAAATCATACCATGTCCATATTACATTACAATATTTAAAAAATTAGGCATATATTGAAAGATATATGAAGTGATCAAGGATGGTAAACTACAGAATTTTTATTAATATAAATAAATAAATAAGCATCTGTAGATCTACATTTTGGTATATGTATAAACTTGGGGGCAGGAGAAGTCATAGGGAACTATTAATAATGATTACCTTTTATGGAAAGTCTGAGAAAGGAAATGCAGAGATTGAAGGGAGATTTTTACTTTCCCTTTCACTGTTTATGAACCATTGAATTTTCTAACCTTGTACATGTTATTTTATTTTTTAATAATGTAAGTAGGTATTATCTGGTGGTGAGAATTTAGTACACTTATTTCTTTTAAAATACTTTATTCTGGAATTTTGTAAGAGGTCTGAGGCTTTTCTTTCAAATCAATTTGAACTCAGTTCAGTTTTGCAGGCTTCTTAGGGTATTTTCTTCCTTGATTTGTTTAATTATTGTTCCTTTTTTATCTGCCTCTTTTTTTCCTTTTGAAAGTGATTGTTCTTATGTTAGGTCTCCAGGATTTAGTAGCTAAATCTCTTATCTTTTCCTCTTCTGATTTCTAACCCATTGAATTTTTGCACTGCTATTAGAGATTTCTTCCACATGATATTGTGGGTCACTAACTTGGGTCTCACCAGGACCACCCTCAAGTCCATCTCATCTACTGATTTTTTAAGTTTTAAGATCCTATTTTTAGTTTTAGGAAGGTATGCGAGTGTGAGTGTGTGTGTTTGAGTGTGTATGAGTGAGCATGAGTATGTGAGAATGTGTGTGAGTGTGTATGTACAGAATGTGTGCACACATACACATTATACATGAATCTAAGTCATCATATAATATATTTTTGTCCATTACAGTAAAGGCCTATCTGAATATTTTATATTTTCTTCTTTGGAGTTCATGGTTCCATTAGGCTCTTGGACCCCTTGGCCTTCATGTCATTTTTTTTCTATCAGCTTTGGGCTGGGGTCAAATTACTATGAACCTTTCTGAGGCCGCAAAGGGGGCACAGTTGTTTCTCTTCACGTGGGCCGATGAGACAGCGGAAGAGGCCATTGGCTCTTTCATGATGACAAGGCTTTGTTTGCCCTCTTAGTTCCAGGGACAGAGGAGACTTACCCAACCCTTTCAGTGCTTTTGCTCATCTTTGCGGGTCAGGGAGACATGGCATCTCCTTACTGGCTAAAATCCTGTCTCTCTTGCAGTGGAGAGGGGTCCAGGGAGCTTGATCTGCAGGAGTGAGATCCTAGATCTGTGCAATAGGGCTCTCCTGTGCTAGTCCTATACTTCTCTTCCAGTTCAGAGAGGAGGAAATCTTGGCTGACTTTCAATCACTTTCCCTTTGCCTGGTCTGTATACCACTTGGATGCAAAAGCCAACCTACAGTTGCATGAATGTAGCCTAGATGAGCAGAATGGCCCTGCCAATGTAGCCTAGTTCAGCCAGCCTTCAGCTGACCCGCAAACACGTGAGCTCCAACAACAAATGCTTGTTTTTCGAAGCCTCTGGTTTGCTATACAGCAACAGCTACCTGATACCAGAAAGAAGGTGGGATGATATACTCTTATATGTCTCTATATTTACAAACTCATGCATAAAATTTTTATTTAAAAAATTGAGACCCAAGAAAATATTGAAAAGGTAGAAAAGAGAGAGCTGATATAAAGTTCACTATGATAAATTTTTTACAATACATTTTATTGATTATGCTATTACAGTTGTCCCATTTCCCCCCTTCCTTCCCTTCTGCACCCAAGGCCCCTCCCATTCCCCACTCTTTAGGTTTTGTCCATAGGTCATACACATAAGTTCTTTGGCTTCTACATTTCCTATACTATTCTTAACCACCCCCCCTCCGTCGGCTTTCTACCTCCCATTTATGCTACTTATTCTCTGCACCTTTTCCCCCTCTCTCCCCCTGCCACTCCCCTGTTGATATCCTTCCATGCCTTATACAAATCCCTTTAACATTTCGTATAATAAAGGCTGGGTGATGATGAACTCTTTGAACTTGATCTTATCTGAAAAGCACTTTATCTGCCCTTCCATTCTAAATGAGAGTTTAGCTGGATAGAGTATTCTTGGATGTAGGTCCTTGCCTTTCATGACTTGGAATACTTCTCTCCAGCCCCTTCTTGCCTGCAAGGGAAGTCTTATGGGAATTCCTTTGTAGGTAACTGTCTCCTTTTCTCTTGCTGCTTCTAAGATTCCCTCCTTATTTTTAATCTTGGATAATGTAATTATGATGTGCCTTGGTGTATTCCTCTTTGGGTCCAACTACTTTGAGACTCTCTGAGCTTCCTGGACTTCCTGGAAGTCTTTTTCCTTCACCAGCTTGGGGAAGTTCTCCTTCATTATTTGTTCAAATAAGTTTTCAATCCCTTGGTGTTCCTCTTCTCCTTCTGGCACCCCTATGACTCAGATGTTGGGATGTTTAAAGATGTCCTGGAGGTTCCTAAGCCTCTCCTCATTTTTCTGAATTCTTGTTTCTTCATTCTTTTCTGGTTGGATGTTTTTTTCTTTCTGCTGATCCACTCCATTGATTTGAGTCCCAGTTTCCTTCTCATCCCTATTGGTTCAATGCAGATTTCCCCTCATTTCCTTTATCGTATCCTTCATTTGTTCAACTAATTGTGACCATCTTTTTTCCAATCCTGTGAGCATCCTGATTACCAGTGCTTTGAACTGTGCATCTGATAAGTTGGCTATCTCTTCATCCCTTAGTTGTATTTTTTCTGGAGCTTTGATATATTCTTTCATTTGGGCCATTTTTTTTTCTCGGTGTGCCTGTTACTTTAAGGGGCGGAGCCTTAGGTGTTCACCAGGGAGGGGTAACACACGTCGTTGTGTTGTGACATGCCTGTGAGGGCGGGTCCTGAGAGAACAATGGCACTTGCTCTGCTCTCTGCACCTCCACCGCTACCCACTAGCAAGTTGGTCCCTTCTTTGCTGGCTCTGGGGGTGGGGGGGTGGTGGTAGGCTCGAGTAGTTCCAAGTCCCTGTGGGTCTCTCCAATGAACTCTGCTGTGAAGCCGGGACTTCCTCCCGCTGCCACCTCAACCCCCACAGTTGTCTTCAATCTGTGGTTTGAGGTTTTATTTCCCTGGGATGATGGGTTGCATGGTCGGCTCCACTCCTCAACGTTTTCTCCCGTTTTATCCAGGCACGAATGAGGGACCACCTGGTCCACCAATCTCGGCCCCGCTGGGACCGGGTGGGCCAGCTGTGGGTTTCACCAAGTATGCCAGCCACATTTTGGACAAGCACACCCACCACGGGTCTCTCCAGGCAGCTGGAGTGTGGCTGGTACTGCTCCACAAACTGCCATCTCGCCACGTGCTCTCTGCCCAGCTCTGCCCCATTTACTGGTCTGGATGAATGTGTCTTTAACTCTTTGGTTGTTGTACTTCCACTCAGTTCGATTTTCTGTCAGATCTGGCTGTTTTTGTTTTTTTTAATTGTTCTTTTTCCTCTTTTGGTTGTGTGAGGAGGCACAGTGTGTCTACTTACGCCTCCATCTTGGCCGGAAGTCCCACTAAGATAAATTTGTGGAACCTCAAAGTTAGAAGAAATACTGGACTGTATTTTCCTTGAAGACAAAAGCTGTGAGCTACCCAAAGTTTCCTTCCGTAGTGCCTGGCCCAAGAGAGGGGCCAAAAATATGTATTAAATAAATTGCTTTCAAAATATTCCTAGTCAAATCCTTACATATAGACCAATTGTAAAGAATTTTCCCCTACAATGTTTCAGTGTTGCTCCTGGGTCTGCTTAAATGTAGCATGCTGGGGAGCTCACTGCTTACCAGGAAGCTTTCTCCACTGTAGAACAACAGTAATTACAGGATTATTTTATCAAAAGAAAAAGGAAATCTAGTTGATAGTGTCAAATCTGAGCTAAATAATTCAAAAACACAGTTCTTTCTCATTAACGATGAGGAAAGGCTGATGAAGAAGCTGCTGTGAACCAGAACAGCTGCACAATCGCTACCCTTCAGAGTATTGTTACCTTATATTGTATTTCATCCAGCTCCAAGTTATACTCCTTCATCTATAATAAATGGTTTGATTCTGTTAGAAAATCAAAATGATCACTTTTGAATAAAAATTACCCAGGAACGTAATTAACAGCATCTCATTTTGTTAGCTCATCATCTAAAGTCTCTGAGGATGGTTTAAGTTTGAAAAATTGGCAGTTTTATTATATTCTTGGTGTATTGTGAGCATCACTTACTAGTATGGCTGCAGGGCCAATCTAGATACTTCATTGGATCTAAAACTAATTTGTGTTTGTTGCTGTGAACAATAAGATTAGATTTAAACAGTTCCTTATTTAACATTATAAAGTATCTTAACAGACAGCAACTTACCTGATTGTAGATAAGGCTCCAGGAAATAGACTACCTGTTGAGTTCTTTACTTCTCTCACCCTTTAATTCAGCAGTCCCCAACTTTTTGGCACTAGGGACTGGTTTCGTGGAAGACAATTTTTCCATGGACAGGGGTGGTGGGGATGGTTTCAGGGTGATTCAAGTGAATTACATTCATGCTCACCTCCTACTGTGCAGTCTGGTCCCTAACAGTCCCAGGCCATTACTGATCCATGGCCAGGAGGTTGGGTACCCCTGCTTTATTTAATTTTAAGAGGTCAGTATGGAAGTCTGTATTTAATTTATATAAAATGATTAGCAAAATATATAATGCATACGTGTTTGAGAAAAGTATTGATTGCATTTATTATTATATACAACTACTATTACTACTGCTGTTAGTAGCACTATTACTAGCAAGTAGTAGTACTACTGTTATCCAGCTCCTCGAACAATATGTTGGATCTGCAACTCTTTCCCACCTGTACATTCATTCCCTCCTTCCAATGGACAAACAGTAAGATACTTAGTGTCACTAATCATTAGAAAAATGCAAATTAAAACCACAATGAAATATCTCACACCTGTCAGACTGGTTATCATCAATAAATCAACAAACAACAAGTGTTGGCAAGGGTGTAGAGAAAAGGAAACCCTATTGCACTGTTGTTAGGGAATGCAGATTGGTGCAGCCATTGTGGAAAGCAGTATGGAGTTACCTCAGAAATTAAAAATGGAACTGCCATATGACCCAGCAATTTTACTTCTGGGTATACAGCTGAAGAAACCTGAAACACTAATTTGAAAGAATATATACACCCCTATACTTGTTGCAACATCATTTACAATAGCCAAGGTATGGAAACAACACAAATGCCCAGCAATACACAAGTGGGTAAAAATGTGGTGGTATATATACACAATGTAACATTACTTGGCCATAAAAAAAGAATGAATTCTTACCATTTGCCACAGTATGTATGGACCTAGAGGACATTATGCTAAGTGAAAGAAGTCAAAGAATGACAGATACCCTATACTTTCACTTATATGTGAAATCTAAAGAACAATATAGACAAACACAACAGAAACAAACTCATAGATACAGAGAACAGACTGATGGTTGCCCAGGGGAAAGGCTACTGGGGGACTGGGAGAAAAAGGTGAAGATATTAAGAAGTACAGATTTGCAGTTACAAAATAGTCATGGGATATGAAGAACTGCATAGGGAATACAGTCAAGCCTTATGAGTTTAAGCGTGAACTCATCCATTGCTTATGCTTCACTCTTCTCTCACATTCCAAGATCAAGTTTCATGTTGGCATATAGTGAGTATTTAGTAAGTCAATGTGGAATAAATGAAGATGGGGGCAAGAGATTTCTTGTCAGAAACCAAAGGAATATTTCCATGTTCAATCCAGCCCGATAGATAGTTGACTAGATGGCAGGTAGGTTTCATTCCTCATTTGACTTGTATGCTTTTTGGTTTTCTTCCATATCCAGTTTAGTTTTAGGTATTATCATGATATTGCTATTACAGGACTTACCTATTGGTCCCTGGATTGTCAAATACCTGGCACAGATGCTGTCCTGTACATGGCTTGTAGCAGACATAGCTAATGGATTGCAGCATATATTTTGCTGAATGTGGATGCACCATGTAGTGACCATGGAGATGTGCCACCCGGATTCCTGTTCAAGGAGGGACTTGCTGGCCAGCTGCAGGTCAGCAGACATTCCAGCTGTCCGCATCTTTAAGGTCAGCCTCAGCCACAAAATGCCACCTACCCAGAAGTCATGTTCTTTCGGGGAGAATTCACCTAGTAACTGAGCCTGGTGTACCTAAGGGGGAGGGGCTTATAAGGACCCTGCTATTGCAGTCTGCTGTCAGACAATTCTGATGAGAGTACCAGTTTCAAAGTGTCCCCCTGCCTCCACCTTGTCATAGAACCAAAAGAATTTTTCCACCCAGCGCTGGCAGAGCCAAACCCTTTATAAACACCAAGAACTACAGTGGAAGAAGACTGGCTATTTTATTATGAGTGAAAGGTAATTCCCAAAAGCTCAAACTCCCCGAGGGCATGTAAGGTACAGGTTATATAGGGCAAAATCACAAGACACCGTGGGATAGGGGTTCAGGATTGTGCTGGGAGCTCACTGGTTGGAGGTGAGGTCTTGAGGACAGTTTGAGTTCTGCTCTGGCATCCCTCTGCCTGGTTTCATGAGAAAGTAGCCAGGGGATTGTTCCACCTTAGGGCTCAGGGGCTAAAACACAACCTAGGTCAAGATGTTATCTTTAGCTTAACAGAAACCCACACATTGTGACCGTTAGTCAAGACATGGCCATTGTTTCTGGCTGTCCTAGGAGGTTGATGACCATTAAGGAAAAGGGCTAAGGGAAAGTGAATAGAGTGCTTGGGCTACATGTTACATTGAAATCATACATTAAATTAGGACCCTCAGTTTCATCCTCACCCCCTGCCAGGTGGATTGAGACTTTGTCAGGCCTTTGTGATTCGTCTTCTCCCTGTGCCCACTTCTGCTCCTTCTCTCTTCTTTGCACAGGTGCTGATCTCTAATAAACACCATATACTACAAATCTTGTCTTAGGGTCTGCTTCTGGAGAAACCACCTGGCACTCACCCCAATACACTGAATCTGATATGTGGAATTCAGCCCATATTCCACACCTGTCCTCCTTAAGGCCAATGTTCACTGATAAGAGTGTAATGAAGATACTCAGAACATTCAAATAATTTCTAAAAATAGATAAGCCCAAACCTTTCTCTGGCCTGCAGGCTGAAGAGAATATAGCCAGGCACAAGGAATCTGGCTCATTTCATCAAAAACACATGCCTTCCTTCAAAGCATTCAAATATTTTCCTTCATTGTCTAAGACAGAGTTTCTCAATGTTGGCACTATTTTGACATTAGGTACTGGATAATTTTTTGTGGTGGGGACTGTCCTGTGCAGTGTAGGATGCCAGGAATGACAACTGGAAATTATTCCATTCACTGCCAAGTGTCCCCTTGGGGGCAAAATCTACCTGTTTGAGAAGCCGTGGTCTAAGAGTTTTGCCAGGGAGGCAGCTTCCAGTTAAGGTAAATGAAACCCTTAGCATGTTTTGAAACATTGCCTGTCTGTGGGCCTTAACCCCCAATCTGAGCTCTTCTCTCAGGACAGGGGGAAAGTCTCCTTGAATTAATCATCACCAAGATGGAAGAAAGGTGGGTGACTCCTCTGTTTCCTACTTAACGAGGCTGAATTCTTGATGGGGTTGGTTGGTGGCAGCTGTGCCAAATCTCAGGCCAGACTCTGACTCCCATACCTGGGTTCTTGGAGGGCGCCCCCCCCCCCCCACAAACCCCCACTAACCCAGGCAGCCTGCAAGTGGGTGCTGGTTTCTGTTTACATTCTGAGAGAGGCTTCATTCACCATGGCCTGGAGAGCACTGAGGGCTGATTTTCTGTCCCTGGGACCAATTTGAGCCCGAAATGGGCAAAGTCATTTATTTAAAAGCTAAAGAAAAAATGTAACTCCTAGGAACTTCTAAAAACAATTAGCTTAAATACTGTTGGAACATTTGGGATCATATGTGAGTGTATAAGGTGGGCATAGACTTATTTACTTCAAATGTTCACTTGTACCCTTTTTAAACAAGTAATACTTACTCATTGAAGAAAATTCAAAACTGTGGATTCACCAACAGTAAATAAAAAATCATTCATAATTTTACTACCTAATAATAACTCTAAGTAATATTTTGAAAAATAATCTTCTGGATCTCTCTTATAATATATGTGAAATACAAATTTTATAATGAAGGTAGGATTGTACTGTAATACCACTATATAAGTAACTCCCTTTGTTTTACTGATAAATATAGGCTGAAACTATATATTTCTCATATCTCCACTTTCCCCCCTCTCTTTTTTTGAGGTTACTGTCCCTTCATTTACAATGAAACCTCATTTTAAGACTAGCCTAATTCTAGTTTTTCAGAGGGAGTAAATATAGGCTGGGATTGGGAGAATGCTGACCACATTCTCTGCCCTGATCTCACACTTGCAGTCCCCACCTGCCTTCCTCCCTGGGCCTTGGGAAGGAGTACTAACTGACTTGGTTTGCAGCTTCACACGGAGAAATTGAGGGCGAATCGTGAATGAAATATCCACAAATAATGCAATAGCTGTGCAAAGAGTTTCAAAACAACATCTGCCGCAGTTAGTGCGTAGCATCTAATGCTGCTTACATAATACCTATCACTTTGTAGGATTTACAAGGTAATGGAAAGAAAACTTTTTTCACAAAATCAAACTTTTCTTGTCTTTGGAGGTAAAGTTTTTTAATAACAATGTGTTGGGCTGAGCTTTGGGAGCACACATGCACCTAGAAGGGCAGATTGATCTGAGAGATGTCTGTAGTTTCCAGGAGGCAGTGGGCTATAGACTCCAGCTTGGGCCTAGCAGTGGCTCACCTTTAATTAGTCCTGTGACATTGGGCCAATCGCTTCCCCTCTCTTGGCCTCCATTTCTTCCTCTGTACAAATATTCCCTTTTAACCGCCCCCATACCCCCCCAAACTCCCTCCAAAACCAGATACCTATTTGGCTCTTCCCTTGAGCCAAGCATAACCTGATTCTGTGGATACTGTAAGACTGTCAAGTTCTGTGCCCTCGAGGAGTTTCCCGTTCAGACCTGAGCTGTCCACTATGACAGCCATGAGTCACATGTTGCAATTAAACACCTAAAATGTGGCTGGGCCAACTTGAGTTGTATTGTAGGTTAAATTACACACTGGATTTTGAAGACTCACTATGAAAAAATGTAAGATATATGTTTAATAATTTTTTTGTGTTGATAATCTGTTGAAATGGTAACATTTGGGGTATTGGGTTAGATAAGGTTATTTAGTAAAATTCCATTTGCTTCTTTTCACTTTTTTAAATGGCTGCGAGAACATGCAAAATGACATCTGTGACTCTCAATGTAGTTCTACTGGGCAGTGCTGGTCTTAAGAGAAGATAGGCAACAAATGCCACATAGACATGAACTTATGTGATTCCATTGGTGCCAAGTGCTTAGGAAGAGGTGCAGGGTTCTCCAAGGCCAGCTAGGAGGAGCATGTGACCCCATCTGAGGAATTCCCTAAAGGATGAGAAAGAGTAAACCAGGTGAATAGTGAGATGGGTACTGGGGTGGGGGAAGGAGCGTCCAGGCCAAAAGGACAGCAAGTATGCGTTGGCAACTTTGAGGAACAGAAGGAAGGCTGGCATGGCTAGATTCAGAGAGGAAAGGGGAGAGAGTGAAGAGAGGTGGTAGGGAAATCCATGTTGAGGATCTGGGATGTTATCCTGAGAAATTGTTGGAAAGGATGAGCAGAGGAATGACCTGACCCATTCATTTAAAAAATCAAATTTATATAACTGAAGAACTGAGCAGAGTCCTTAAAGAAGTAGAGAGATCCTGCTATCTCCCTGGTGGTATTTTCATGTGGGCTCTGCTGAACTTCCTTCCTAGGAGTCATCAATTCTGACCTCAGGAACTCACCAGAGTTGGGGAGACAGACCCAAATGAAGTTCCCTCCATAATACAAGGGAAGTAGAATTCTAACAAGGAGTCCAGAGAATTTTTAAAAAAGGAATTCGGGGGTGCTGAAGAATGAACAAGATTTCATGAGCAGAGAAGGCAGGGGAGGACATTCTAGGTAATAAAAAATAGCTACTGTAAAATATTGTGGGGTTTCCATATTCCAGTCTCCCTGCAGGTGCTCAGCAGGCATTATCTCAAATGATCTTTAGGTGATACTTTAAGTTAGGCATTACTATTTCCATTTTACAAATTATATTGAAGATTAGGGGTTAAGTAACATGCCTGATCTTCATATAAATATTAATTGAATCCTGTTAGTAAGCAGTAGACTAAGAATTACAAATTAGGTGGGTCTGATTTCAGAGGTCCTATTCTTGAACTACATATTGGGAAACAGTCTAGTAACATGTGTGTATATGTTTTACTTTTTAATTTTAAGAGGCATTTTAAAACTAATATTTATCAAATGTTTTATGTGCACCCACCTGTGTGTACAGTGGTTGTGAGCACAGAGGCTACACCTGCACTTCCTGGCTTTCAATCCAGGCTCTGCCACTTGACCTCTCTGTGTCTCTGTCTTCCCAGCTGCATAGGGATGACAATAAGAGTTTCTTCTTCAAGGCTGTGGTGGGGATTTAGAAAATTAAAAAAAAATTATTTTCACATAATTTATTTATTCTACATATAAGATAGCATGAAGATGATGAGAATCTAACATTTTTGGTGGTGGATCTCTAAACTAAACACTTGGAAAAAGAGGAATATTTATAAAGAACTATTTTCTGATATAAAGGCAAGGTATGGAACAGAGTTTTTAATATTAACTGTGGGCAGTGACTTCTGAAAGATCCACTGGGCTATATATACCACTATCATCTCACGCTAACAACAACAATACAATTTTTATAATAGCTGTTAAATAAGAACTATCTCATTTAATTCTCAGTCCATTCACCAGATGAGTTAAGTGTGTTGCCTAAGGTTACATGGACACAAAGTGGAAGGGCTAGGATTCAAACCATGTTCTTTCTGATTCCAGTACCCTGTGTTGCTCCTTTGGTTTGAGTTTGAGCCATAGAACTCCAGGTAGCAGGTGTGCTCTCAGTGGGCTGGTTTCCCCTGCCTTCCATCAGAATATTTGCAAATAAGTCAAAAGTGCCCTTTCCCAGCCTTCTTCTTCTTGCCCATGTTCATCCCTTACCTTTCCAATAAATCTGGTGGGTGGTGCTCTTGCAAACCCTGACACCCCAGCCAAAGCCACTCAAATGTAAATTCATTTCTCTCCCTTTCCTTTATTCTCTTTTCCTGACATTGCTACCTGAGTATAACTCTTTTCTGGGAAAAACTCTTGTGAATCAAACTAGAGACAATTTGAGGAATGGAGAGACAGGAATCTGAGCAGTTCCTCAGCTTAAGTCAATGCTGAGCTACCGCAGAGACAAGAAAAAGGGAGATAAGACCAATCCGAAAAGAAATACCTCATCCTGGAACCTATTACAATCGAGTCCTCTTCCCAGAAAGTGAGGCAGCTAGGTAACATTCATTTACATGATTTAATCGTATAATAAAGAGGTCTGCAAACTTTTCCTTTAAAGGGTCAAAAAGTAAGGATTGTAGATTTTGTAGGCCATTATGGTCTTTGTCACAGTTACTCAACTTTGACTTAGTAGTTCAGAAACAGTTATAGAAGATACATAAACAAGTGGGCATGGCTATAGAACAAAAAATGTAGTTATGGACTCTGGAATTTGAATTTCATATGATGTTCACATGCCATAAAATAGTAATCTTCTTTTGATTTTTTCCAACCACTTAAAATGTAAAATCCACACTTAGCTCATGGGCTGTGTTTTGCTTACTGGCCATAGTCTGCCAGCTCCTACTCTGTACCGGGTGCAGTGTGAACACATGGACATGGCCTTGACCCTCATAGGGCTTCTGTGGAGTTGTTCAGTTTTCTCAAAGTGTGTTCCTTGGAATACATTTTAATTAATTTCTTATCAAAAATGGCATCTGTGCTCAAGAATGTTTAGGAAATACTGAGTTAAGGAAAGTTCCTTTAGTATAGGACTTTTCAGAGCCTTTAATATGCTAACACATATTGTGAATTTCCAAGAGGGGAATATAATAAGAGAAACTTGCAAATGCAGATTCATTTGAATACAGAACATTTTTACATTTGGAACATTTTTTGCAATTGGTGTTCCATGGAACACACTGTGAGAAAACCCTCTTCTCTTTTTAAATAGGAAAATGAAGTCATTTGCTAAGGTCCCCTCCACTGCTGAACTGAAAGATTAGCGTAAAGCGGAGGTCTCCTTTTTCTAGGGTTATCATCTATCTCTGAAAGTCCAAACAATGTTTTAAAATTACATTTACTCTTTTTAAAAGATGGAACTAATAAAGAGAAAGGACTATTTTGTTATTTTCTAAAGCACATTGTATTATGTCTCATTTTGTAATGTAAACCCTGGTGAATAGCCTGATTGTGTCTGAGGCTCTGAGTTCTTACAGTCCCCATGGCTCCTCTCAAACTCACCTCACCATTAGATGCAGGATTCATTTCCAGTTTCACTCTTCTCCTTTGTATAATTGCTGCTTTAATAATGAAACTTCAAAGCCCATCAGACCCTAAGCTCTTCTAATCCAGGGTCCACAATACTAAAAGCAGCTGAAATGAGATTGGGAAAAGCTCTCACACAGTCAGCCAAGGTGTGAGTTATTTAAAAGCAAACGTGAATACAATACTAGGGTTTAATGTGACCAGTTCAATTAGGATTAGAGAGCCTTTCAGTAAACTTATATAATATGAATGACCTTGAGGCCTCAGGTGCTAAAGGACTTAAGAGTAAAGTCATGTCTTATATGGGAGTCAGTGTTTGAAGTCAGCAGATAAACCAAAAATCATAAATAAAATGCCAAAAAACCATGACTTTGTGTACACCCTGTAGTCTCTCAGTAAGTCTAAAAAACTACAAAGTCATTTTCCCCCTCTAGTGTTGTATGAATTCCCTTAGCATCAGATGAAGTAGATGGCCTCACATTTTGGGGTCTTGCTGTACAAAAATCATCTTGCCCTCCTTGGTGACTCATTTTCCCTGAGGGATATAAACCTCTGATGTGGCCTGTTTGCCCTGAAATGTTTTATCATAAGTGACTTTAGATAAATCACATTGCAAAATGTGGCTTTATTTTTCATCTGTCCTGCTTGGAGTGTTCCAAATTTCTTCTGAGTTTAACTTTATTTATCACTATCATAATGTCCTTGGCATGTTGTGACACTATGCATTCATGGACCCCGGCCTGGCTCTACCCACCACCCAACAAAGATCCTGAAAAGGACATGGATAAATATAAGGATAAGGAATATTGGTAAGATCCATTTCAGCTGAAAGAGTAAAAGGAAAATAAAAAGGTAAGATGAAGTAAAATAAATATCTTAATATTCTTATTGACTCTAGCCCACACCCCTTTCCCCACATATATATGCATAGAGTAGAGTGGAGGAGAGCAATGTTCTGTTATTAGAAGGTAAAACCATTTCATGTGGGACTTGAGCCCAGGCCTTCTGACTCCAGAGTCTTCTATACTTTGATCCCTGTTCTATAGCATGTAGACAAACCTGCCTCCAGGAGTCACCACAGGGGATGACTAGATGTGGCTACAAGTATCTCTGGAGCTTCAGCCAAATGATACACCACTGACCTAAGGCCATCACCTGGTATCTGAGTGATTTCAGGCATTATCTCATGGATGAGGTAGTATTTAAACGCAATTTTTAGACTAAGTACAATTAAGGTGTGCTTAAGTTGGGCTGCAGGTGGGGCGTCAAAATGCCATTTCTGGAATAAGGAACATTTTTTAAAATACATTTTATTGATTGTGCTATTACAGCTGTCCTATCTTCCCCCTTTTATTCCCTTCTGCCTTGCACACCCCCTCCCACCCACATTCCCTCCCTTTAGTTCATGTCCATGGGTCCTACATATAAGTTCTTTGGCTTCTACATTTCCTATACTATTCTTAACCTCCCCCTGTCTATTTTCTACCTACCATTTATGCTACTTATTCTCTGTACCTTTTCCCACTCTCTCCCTCTCCTACTTCCCAGCTGATAGCCCTCCATGTGGTCTCCATTTCTGTGATTCTGTTCCTGTTCCAGTTGTTTGCTTACTTTGTTTTAGGTTCGGTTGTTGATAGTTGTGAGTTTGTTGTCTTTTACTTAAAGTTCATAGTTTTGATATTTTTCTTAGATAAGTCACCTTAACATTTCATATAATAAGGGATTGGTGATGATGAACTCCTTAAACTTGACCTTATCTGGGAAGCACTTTATCTGCCCTTCCATTCTAAATGATAGCTTTGCTGAATAGAGTAATCTTGGATGTAGGTCCTTGCCTTTCATGACTTGGAATACTTCTTTCCAACCCCTTCTTGCCTGCAAGGTTTCTTTTCAAAAATCACCTGACAGTCTTATGGGCATTCCTTCATAGGTAACTGTCTCCCTTTCTCTTGTTGCTTCTAAGATTCTCTCCTTATCTTCAATCTTGGGTAATGTAATTATGATGTGCCTTGGTATATTCCTCCTTGGGTCCAACTTCTTTGGGACTCTCTGAACTTCCTGAACTTCCTGGAAGTCTATTTCCTTCACCAGCTTGGGGAAGTTCTCCTTCATTATGTCTTCAAATAAGTTTTCAATTTCTTGCTCTTCCTCATCTCCTCTGGCACCACTATGATTTGGATGTTGGAATGTTTAAAGATGTCCTAGAGGTTCCTATGCCTCTTCTCATTTTTCTGAATTTTTCTTTCTTCATTCTGTTCTGGTTGACTGTTTCTTTCTTCCTTCTGCTCCAAACCATTGATTTGAGTCCTGGTTTCCTTCCTGCAACTGTTGGTTCTCTATACATTTTTCTTTATTTCACTTTTCATAGCCTTCATTTTCCCCTCTAATTTGTGACCATATTCAACTAATTCTGTGAGCATCCTAATTATCAGTATTTTGAACTGTGCATTTGATAAGTTGGCTATCTCTTCCTGGCTTAGTTGTATTTTTTCTGTAGCTTTGATCTGTTCTTTCATTTGGCCATTTTTTTTTGTCTTGTTGTGCCTGTTACATAGTAAGGGGTGGAGCCTTAAATGTTCAGCAGGGCAGGGTAACCCACATCACTGCATCATGATGCTGTATGTGGGGGAGGGGTTAGAGAGGGAACAGTGCCACTTGCTCCTCTTTCTGCTGGTTTTCAGTCACTTCACCCACTACCTACAATCAAATTGGGCCCTTCTGGTGCTGATTCTTGGTTTGGTGGGTTTGTGTACGTTCTAGGACCTCATGGGTTTCTCCCATGAACTCTCCTGTGAGGCTGGGAGTTTCTCCCACCACCGCCTCAGCCCCCACAGGAGTTTTCAGTTAGAGGCTTTGAGGCTTTATTTCCCCGTACTGGAACCCTGGGTAGTGTGGTCTGTCTCACTCCCCAGTTGTTCCTCCCAGTTTATCTGCATGAGAAGGTGGAACTGCTCAGTCCACAGGCTGCCACCTTGCTTGCTCTGGTCCTCCCACCACTGCCTTGCCATGAATCCTCTCCGCCCGGCTGCCCATCTCTGCCCTTCCTACCAGTCCGGATGAATATTTCTTCTTTAACTCCTTGGTTGTTGGACTTCCATACAGTTCTATTTTCTGACAGTCGTGGTTGCTTTTTGCTTTTAAATATGTTGTTGTCTTTCTTTTGGTTGTGCAAGGAGGCACAGTGTGTCTACCTATGCCTCCATCTTGGCTGGAAGTCTGGAAAATATATATTTTTTATCTTTCAATTTATTTGTGTCATCATTAATTTGGTTTATCGCTTTCTTTTTTAAAAAATATATTTTATTGATTATACTATTACAGTTGTTCCATTCCCCCCTCCTTTATTCCCCTCTGCCCTGTACCCTTCCCACCAGGATTCCCCCCTTAGTTCATGTCCATATATAAGTTCATATGACTTTGAAGTCATACATATAAATGCCTTGGCTTCTACATTTCCTATACTATTTTAACCTCCCCCTGTCTATTTTCTACCTACTATTTATGCTTCTTATTCCCTGTATCTTTTCTCCTGTTCTTCCCCTTCCCCTCCCTGCTGATAATCCTTCATGTGAGCTCCATTTCTTTGATTCTGTTTCTGTTCTAGTTGTTTGCTTAGTTTGTTTTTGCTTTGTTTTGTTGTTGATAGTTGTGAGTTTGTTGTCTTTTACTGTTCATAGTTTTGATCTTTTTCTTAGATAAGTCCCTTTAACATTTCATATAATAACATGACCTTATCTGGGAAGCACTTTATCTACCCTTCCATTCTAAATGATCCAGCTTTGCTGGATAGAGTAATCTTGGATGTAGGTCCTTGCCTTTTGTGACTTGGTATACTTCTTTCCAGACCCTTCTTGCATGTAAGGTCTCTTTTGAGAAATCAGCTGACAGTCTTATGGGCACTCTTTTGTAGGTAACTGTCTCCTTTTCTCTTGCTGCTTTTAAGATTCTCTCCTTATCTTTACTCTTGGGTAATATAATTATATGTCTTGGCGTGTGCTTCTTTGGGTTCAACTTTTTTGGGACTCTTTGAGCTTCCTGGACTTCTTGAAAATCTATTTCCTTTGCCAGATTGGGGAAGTTCTCTTTCATTATGTTTTCAAATAAGTTTTCAATTTCTTGCTCTTCCTCTTTTCCTTCGGGCACCCCTATGATTCGGATGTTGGAATGCTTAAAGTTGTCCTGGAGATTCCTAAACCTCTTCTCATTTTTTTGAATTCTTGTTTCTTCATTTTGTTCTGGTTGAATGTTTATTTCTTACTTCTCCAGATTGTTGATTTGAGTCCCAGTTTCCTTCCCTTCACTGATGGTTCCTTGTATATTTAGCTTTATTTCACTTTGCATAGCCTTCATTTTTTCCTCTGTTTTGGGACTATACCTAACCATTTCTGTGAGCATCCTGATTACCAGTGTTTTGAACTCTGTATCTGATAGTTTGGCTATCTCTTCATTGCTTAGTTGTATTTTTTTCTGGAGCTTTATTCTGTTCTTTCATTTGGGCTATATTTTTTGTCTTGGTGCACCTGTTATGTAGTTAGGAGCAGAGCCTTAGGTATTCTCCAGGGCAGGGCATTCCCCTTCACTTCGTTGTGGTGCTGTATGAGGGAGAGAGGTCCAAGAAGGAATAATGCTCCTTGCTTACCCCTCTGTCAACTTTCAGTCACTTCCCTTGCTACCCACAAGCAAATTGGGCCCTCCTGGTGCTGATTCCCAGGTGGGTGGTTTTGTGTACACTCTAGCATCCTGTGGGTCTCTCCAGTGAAGTCTCCTGTGAGGCTGGGAGTTTCTCCTGCCACTCAACCCCCACAGGTTTTTTCAGTCAAAGGTTTTAAGGCTTTATCTCCACACTGGAACCCTGGGTTGTGCGGTCTGTCTTGTTCCCCAGTTGTTCCTCCGGGTTGATCCAAAGGTAAATGTGGGATCACCTGCTCTGCCAGCCACTGCCTTGCCCACCATGGTCCTCCAGCTGCTGCCTTGCTACATGTCATTTCCACTCCACCTGCCCATCTCCGCCCCTCTTACTGGTCTGTATGAATGTTTCTTCTTTAACTCCTTGGTTGTTGGACTTCCATACAACTTGATTATCTGGCAGTTCTGGTTGTTTTTTGTTTTTAAATTTCTTGCTGTCCTTCTTTTGGTTGTGTGAAGAGGCACAATGTATCTACCTATTTCTCCATCTTGGCCAGAAGTAGAAGAAGGAACACTTTAAAACAAAGGCATAGAGAAGTCCTCTAGGTAGGGCCCTGTTCTAATCAGATTTATTTTCCTGGGATTGAAGAGCATGGAAGATATTTAATCATATTTATTGGAATGAAATTTATTAATCATATTTATTGGCATTTCTAGGGGAAGGTAGACATTTATGTTTGGCTAGAGCACAAGGAGTATGAAGATAAATCAAGGGAAAGACAGTTGAAAAACAGATGGGGTCAGATCCTGGAGGGCCTATGCTATGGGAGGCAAAATAATGGCCCTCAAAAATGTCCACATCTTAATCCCTGGAACCAGTGACTACATTAGGTGACATGGCAAAGGGGAATTCATGTTACAAATGGAATCAGGGCTGCTAACTTATGATGGAGGTATCATCCTGAATTATCTGAGTGGGCCAATATAATCATGAGTGGAAGAGAGAAGCCGATAGCAGATAACCAGAAAGATGTACAGTGTGGAGGACTTAGCCATTGTTGCTGGTTTTGAAGATGGAGAAAGGAGCTGCTTGCTAGCCATGGAATGGGGTAGTCTCTAGAAGTTGGATAAAGCAACAAAATGTATTCTCCTTAGACCCTCAGAAGAAATGCAGCTCTGCTGACACCTTGATTTTTAGCCCAGTGATGCTCATTTCAGATGTCTGACCTTCAGAATTGTAAGATAATACATTTGTGGTGGCGTAAGCCATTAAGTTTGTGATAATCTGTTACAACAGCAATAGGAAACTAAGGTACTGTCTCAAGGAGAGGTTGTATGTCCTACGAGATAGAGGCTGGCATAACCCCAAATTCTCACTAGCCATAGAATCTTGGGTAAATTCCTTCACCTATTGAGCAACTTCACTGAATGGAGCTTTCTGCAATGATGAAAATATTCTACACTTGTACTGTCAATATGGTAGCCACTAGCCACATGTGCCTGTTGGCCTTTTAAATTGTGGCTAGTAGCTGAATATTTAATTTAATTTTAATTAATTTAGATTTAAATACAAATAGCCTCATCTGGCCCATGGCTACCCTACTGGAAAGCACAGTGTCAGAGCCTTGACTTTCTCATATAAATAGGAGGTAATAACAGAACCTATCTCTTAGGGTGACTATTTAATAATAGATATGCATTAGATAATATAAAATAATGTTTGGTCTATGTTCAGTGAATGAAAACATTTGCATTCATCTATGTGGGCAAGGACATCTCATTTTATTGGAGGGCTGGATAAAATCCTACATCCTTGAAAACCAGAACAGTTTGTCATGATCTTCCATGACTTTCCTCTTTAGCAGGCTGAATAAATTTGCTACTATCTTGACATTTTTCATACCGCCCCTTTCTAACCTTTTAAAGTAACAGTTGAAGTTTTTTTCCCAACCATGCGAACATTTCTGAATTTCTTTAAACCGCATCAGAATCTGTTTGAGCTCATCTATACGTTTGGGTTCCTGTAACAGAATGCAGCTGTCCATGGCTTGTGCTCCAGCTCTAGGGTGTGTTCAGTCTTCCAGGTTCTGTGACTTGTTCTTCTATACCATTTCCCACACCTCATTCTCCTTTCACTGCTGAATACCTGCTGCACCTCTGGCCTCAGGCCCCCGTTCCAGGTAGGCAGGAAGAAGATATGCATTTCCTTTGAGACTTTGCCTTTTTATTTTCAGAGAAAAGCCCTTCTCAGGATATTTCATTCCATTTCTTCACATTTCATGTCCGTCAGACATGTCACCTGGGTACCACTGGGAAAGTAATTCATCACACTTCCTAGCCTCTAGAGTAGAGGAAGAGAAAGTGTATTCAGGCTGGGTATTCAGTGAGTCGACCTATGTTATCTGGCTGGGTGTTTGAACAATTTTTAATTCAAGCAGCAACTCAAACCAAATACTTACTGTGTATCTGAATATGCTGAGTCTAATCTCTTTGAGCCTCAGTTTGTCCATCTCAGAAAAATGGAAGGACAGCACCTACCTGTCGGAGATATATGTGAAGATTTTTCTGCAAACTATTTAGTGTTGGAAAATGAAGGGAGATGATATTGGTCCCTCGCTTAAAATGTCCCCCTTTCCTATACCTGGTCCACTATCCTCATGTGACTAATTAAAGTCCCTTTTCTAATCAAAGGCCCTGTTAATGATTGAGGGATTACCTCAGCAGAGTCTTGTAAGGGAAGGAAAGAAGGATGAGGAAGGAGAATAGGTAAGTACAGATGTATTTATCTCGTGGTGTTCAGTCTGACCCCAGGAGGAGCTCTGGAATATGAATTCCACCTCGGAGGCTGTCCTGCCTAAATACCAGGGGCCTGGTCTTTCATACACACTTATCAGTCAGTCACTGGCCATAGACTACCCTTGGGAGTGGGGCTTATAAATTCCAGGCTTCTTTAGACTAAGCAAGTCATCAGCCAAGGGCTCTGGAGAAAGGCACAGGTGTGATTACAGAAGCTAGGGATGGTGCAGGCCAAGCACAGAAAGATCTGGGTAGGGCGTCAATAGCATCTATTGCAAATGAATGTGGAAATGGAAAAATTGTTTATTCTTGTGAGTTGAAAGAGCCTATCTTATTCTTATTTGTCAGAGAGCCATCTTCACTTATTTTCTTTGTTTTCTCCTTCTGTGATACGAACTCAAGATTTCATTAATGGAAATTTTGGAACAAAATTGGAAAGGGTGATTTAATTGCATCAGTGAATACATAATGTGCCCATGGCAATAATCCTCCTTTCCCATTTTGGCTTTCTCCTGACCTGTAGGACCATGTGAGACTCAGAGAAAACCGTTTTTCTTACTGAGACAGTTTTAGAGAGTTGTTAGCACTTTGTATTTAAAAGAGCTGGAGAAAATGAGAGTGAAAGCAAGGAAGTCCTTTCTATAAATATAGTGGATCTTTGAGGAGAGTGAGCGAGGAGTTCTCACTGAGGGTATACCTAGAGTTGAATACAAAAATAATCATGATTATAATAATAGTTAACATTTCTGGAACTCTTAGCTGGTCCAAGCCTTGTGCAAAGAACTTTATACATCTGTTCTTATTGGATCATCGCAACAACTTTACAAAGCAGGAAGCATGATTATTTCCATTTTACAGATGAAGAAACTGAGGCTCAGAAAGGTGAAGTTGTTTGCCTAAGGTCACATAGATGGTAAGAAGCAGAGCTGGTACTTTAATCCAAGATCTGAATGACTATGTGTCAAAGCATCTGAAAGCCTGAAAATGAGTGATGTGTGTGCCCCATGGGCCCAAGGGCTTGTTTCCTCACCAAGAGAATAGCTAGAAAATTATAACACAGGCAAGAAATATTTGTATTTTGTAGAGAGGAAACATTTAAAATAAATTTGGAAACAATACTTTAAATACTACCATACTATTCTTCATTCCACAATTATTTAATGAGCTCCAGTTGTGTGCCAAGCCCAAACCAGGTATTGGAGGTAGGATCACAAAGTGCTTACAGCCTTCACAGTGCTTAGGGTCCAGTTTGGAAAGATGGGCATTAAATGACTGTATATGCACAGTTATGTTTGTGATAAGGACACAAAGAAAGAGAACAACATACTACAAAATTATCAGAGCAAAGACGCCTCTCTTAGTGTGGGGCTGAAGCATTAGGGTGAGCTTTCCTGAGGAAGTAACCTTTAAACTGTGGTATGAAAGGTGAGTGTGGTGGGTGGAGAATGTTATAGCAAGAGGGACTAGAGAAGGCCATGAGGTGTGAGTGGTATGCTTACGGCAGCACCCAAAGTACCTGTCTTTGCCCTTTAGAATTGTGGCCAGTAAATTATGAGGGGCTTAGGATGACTGTGTTCACTCAGGGGAGAGTATTTCAGAAGTTCACTAACCATACTGACTTTGTAATCAATGATAATGTAGAGAGACTGAGGACTAAAATATACTGAGAATATTTTAATGTGCCATACTCCAAGCAAAATGTCTTGCGTTCAGTATTTAATGAAGTCCTATAACTCTATGAGGTAGATTACTACTATTCTGCCACTTTACAGATGAGAAAACTGAGGCACAGAGATGCTTACTTAGTAACGTATCCAAGGACACGGAGCTAATAAATGGCAGAGTCATGATTTAAAGTCAAGCTCTCAGACTTCAAAACCTACTCCCTAAAACTTAAGCTCTGAAACTACTTGGAATCATGTGATATGAATATTGTTGAAGAACTTGTGGCATATAATCTGGACTTTCTAATCAAGCCACACCCTTCTATGTTTCCCATATTAGTAAATAGCACTGCTGACCTCTCACTTACCCAGACAACCTGGGTGTCACCAATGGCTTCTCGATTTACTTCTGCACTCATGGCCAGCTATGACTGGAGTCATCAGAATTTCTCTGCCCTCTGTATCCCTAAGGCAGCCAGCAAGACCCAGCCACCATCATCTTTCTCAGTTTCATTCCTCCAATTCATCCTTCACCCATCCCTCTGCCCAAATTATCTCATTAAAATGTAAATTTTTGTGCTGCTCTCCTTAAAATCCCCTGATAATCCCTAACTAATATATAACAGTAGGCACTCCTTTATGGATTGATTTTTAAAACCTCACTGTGATACAATAGCCTGTTTTTAAAAAAAAACAGAGGGTTGGTTTATGCCAGAATTTAGGCAGAAACTCTAGAGGCAAGATTATTCTCTCAATATAAAAAAGAATTTTAAATATTTTTGAAGGCTTGCCTTAGTTAAGTTCTGGCTTGTGTACTTCAGAGGTATAAACATCAAGTCTAACCTAATTTTGTCCCCCCACTTCTTGTGCCTTATATTCTAGAATGCAATTCTTCCTTCTTGATAACATTGCCATGTTTCTCAATTCAGAGTCAAGTGTTACATCTTTGTTTTTTGTCACATCCATGAATTTTTAGGTTTTAACAAAGGGGGCTGGGAAGAGAGATGCAAACTTGGGATAGGACTAGACTGGTCCTCTGGCCTAATTAAAATGTAAATTGAGAGAGCAGTTTTTTTAACTAGTAATTGCTTTCTACACATATACACAGGCAATCTGATCTTTCAACTCTTCTTATCTTCTATATTAGTAGTTCCTTCAACTTATTAAATATTTATTATGTTTCTTGGATGTTATTTGTAATTGCCTAGATATTACCCTCCATGTATCTTCTTCAGAAATATTAATCTTTACATTTACCAAGATCAATAGCCTCAATGTTTGGGGATTTGAAATAGACATGAGTCTATAGCTCACACTTGATAAAAGACTCACCTTTAGAAAGGTAGAATATAATTTCATTTGCCTGAGCTTGTGGGGTCAAGGACTATTGGAAGTATTTTGGAAATTAGTTTTTGCTGATTTTCTAGGGAGAGAAAATGTATTCTCTGGGGCCATGTGTCACAGGCAGGAAGTGTTGCTTTTTGAAATGAAGACAAGCAGGCATCTTTCATCCCTGGCAGATCACAAGCAATCATACAGCTTCTAGAATTCAATTAGATTTGTTACAACATTGGTCTAATAAGAGAGGAATTTGTTATCCACTGAAAGCCCTCATAATTTGCTGGGTTTATTGAGTGCTGAGTGTTCCTGAATTTCAGACTTAGAGGCTGGTTGCCAACTTTGTTTTATATGCTAGAGTTCAACCTAACCCCCTAGTGAAGCCCTGGCAGTGGGGCATCACATCCCCTTGTGATGAAACAGAGGAGCTCTAGACCCAGCCTGCCCAGGTTCAAACCCCAGCTCTACCACTTGGTTGTGTGACTTTGTGCAAGTAGTTTAACCCCTTTAATCCTGGTTGCCTAATAAGGATGACAAAAGACCCAGCCTCATAGAGATACTGGGAAAATATTAGATGAGATAATGTGCATAAAGCATTTGGAATGGAAGCTGGTCTGTGGTAAATGCTCAATAAATGCTTTATTATTACCAATCTTGACTGATAGTCTGTTTGTCTAACTTTCTACTATATTTCCTGGTCCTACTGTGGCATTGAGTCAGCACTCAGTAAATATTAACTGAAAAAGTAAAGAAATTATTTGGTCAGAGGGAAGGACCTGAAGGGACTAAAAACCAAATAACAACAGCAGCAGCAGCAGCAACAAGTGTGAGGCATGGGCATTTCTTCATTCATTAAGTCATTCCTTCCCCAGGATAATCCTGGGAGGAGGTACTATTATTGTTCTCCCCATTTTACAAATGAGAAAATTGAGTATATTTAGTTGCTCATTAAGGCCACTGAGATAATAAATGCTAGAACTATTTCTTGAACTCAGGTTTGTCTGATTTCGGGGCTGGACTACATTTCCAAGGCAATTGACAAGCAATAATTGAGACTCAGATGTTAACAGGCTATATTTATTTTCAGGGTCTCTTTGTCCTCCCTCCATTTTTGTCATATTCCTCTTTTTTAGGCAAATTCCAGTGTGATATGCCCAGTTTTGTATCCTTTCCTTTCATTGGTATACCTATGTGTAGCTGCAGAGAAATGACAGTGAAAATACTGGTGATGGTTTTAGTGTGGAAGCATCTGCTCCAATTATTTGCATAAAGACAAACAATCTACTTGAGATTACGCCTTGAGCACACATGCAATGCACATGTTCACATTCACATGTGGAAAGAGGTCCAGACCATATCAGATGGCCAGGATGGGCCAGGGACAGTACTGAGTGCATTTACAGACTATGTATCTTATTTAATGCTTCAACAATGACAACAACAAAAGGACAATGACAATACTCAATACTAATCAATGTGTTCCACAAATGTTTACGAGTACTTCCTCTGTACCAGGCACTGTTTATGCTCAGTGTGTGTGCAGAGAGCTGGAAGTGGCTGGGCATACACCTCCTCTCAGGTTGCTCTTAGCCAATAAAAGCCCAGCTTTCTCACTCTCAGCAGGACCAACCTGGAGGTGTAATGTGCCCTTCACAGCTCATAATGGATCAGGCTATGGCTACACCTAGCTTGATGCTGCACCCTATTTAGCCTTTTCCTTTTCCCCTCTTGCTTTCCTATTCCCTCATCAGCTTCTTCTGAGAGTACTTCATTAGTATAATACTTCCAAGTAAATTCTTATGTCAGGATTTGCTTTTGGGGAATTTGACCTAAGACTGTGACCTCTGGCATCATCTCATAGTTGAGTTTATGTTTCCACAAACTACAGAAAATTTTTGAGGCAAAGAAAATTCCAAGGGTCAGAATCTCTGATTTCAGTTTGAAGAGGAGAGAATTAAGAGTAGACCTTAACATATCAATTAATTACCCAGTGCATCGCAAAATTCTAAAGATAGCCCTTTACCAAGCAAATGGGCAGGGAGAGGATGCTTCTGTTGACCCTGAGTCAGGAGGAAAGTGTGACATTTCTGCTTTCTTGATTCTGCCATAGAGCCATAAAGTCATCAATTAGAGATGGAGAAGTGATTTCTTAATGACAATGTGGGACCTAGTAAGGAGCTTCAAGGATTTTTGGGATTCTACACAGAACCCGTAACAATCTCCCTTTTAGTGAATGAGGGAGATGAGGCCTTTGGAAGAAGCCTGTTTCCCTTTGGGGAGGAGTAACTTCAGAATGATAATTATGATATTATTCCAGCCTTGAAATGCTTCTTATACTTATCCCTGAGGTGTCTAAGGCATTTTTATTCCACCCAGAATAGCTTCTTGCTCTTGAGTTGGTGGAGTAGATCACATACAGAAATGGGGGAGGGAAGAGAAGCCAAACCTCACTTCTCAATAAAGCAAGAGCTAAATACTCCTGGAATTGAAAATGTCATTTTGCAACTGACTGTCTGGAAGTCATCTCTGCCTTTAGTTCTTTATCCTGTTCCAAGCTGTCTGTTCCATAAATAGTCATGCTCTCCTGTCTTTAGTCTCTGGTTGGAGGAGGCAGAATAATAGTCTCCCCAGAAAGCCCACGTCCTATTCCTGGATCCTGGGAACCTGGATCTTGGGAAAATTGTTTATTTGAAAAATAATACAATAATTAATAAATGATAATACAAGAATAAACTTTGTGTTTTGCATACTCACAACTGTAAACCTACTTTTACCCCACCTATATGTTACCTGACATGGCAAAAGGTTTTTGCATGTGTAATTAAGTTAAGGATCTTGGATGGGGAGATTTTACTGGATTACCTGAGTAGGACTTATGTAATTAAAAAAGGAAGCAAGTAGGCCAGAGTCAAAGAACAAACTATGATGATGAAAGAAAGATTGGTGTGAGGCCATTGCTGGGACACAGCCAAGAGCTAAGGAATCCAGGCAGCTGACAGGGGTGTCCAACCTTTTGGTGTCTCTGTGCCGCACTAGAAGAAAAAGAGTTGTTTTGGGCCACACATTAAATATAAAAACACTACGAAAACTGGTGAGCAAAAAAAAAAGGTTTTAAGTAAATTTACAATCTTGTGTTGGGCCACATTCATAGTCATCCTGGGCCGCATGTGGCCCATGGGTTACAGGTTGGATACCCAAGCTGGAAAGGCAAAGGACAGAGTCTTTGCCAGAGCCTCCAGAAGGAACACAGGTCTGCTGCACCTTGATTGGAGCACTGTTAAGTCCCATTTTGGACTCCTGGCTTCCAGAACTATAAGCTATGGTAATAAATGTATGTTGTTTTAAGAAACCATGATTGTAGTAGTTTATTTTTTTTCTTTAAAGAATTTATTATTTTTAGAGAGAGGGTAAGGGAGGGAGAAAGAGAGGGAGAGAAACATCAATTGACTGCTTCTCGCATGCACCCTGATTGGGGACCAAACCTGCAACCTTGGCATGTGCCCTGACCAGGATTCAAATTGATGGCCTTCTGCTTTGTGGGGCAACGTTCAACCAACTGAGCCACACTGGTCAGTGTGGAATAGGTCTTTTTGAGTTATACTTCTATACAAACCAGTCTCTGCATAGCTAAGAACCTACCCACATACCTTCCCTTTCTAGTGTTTTTTTTTTTAAATGAACAAATCAGTGAGAAATGAATCAGTATGGAAATAATAGAAGATACCTAATAAAACTCAAGCAGAAGGTTCTCCCTACAGAAACTTGGTCTACTCCAGTTTATTTCATTTTTTTAAATTGTTGTTCTGTTATGAGTTATTACTAGGAATATTATAAGTTTTACAGAAGCACTGAAATAGGAACAAGCCCAGAGGGCATGCTGTGACCCCTGGTCAAATGTTAGTAAAATTGTAACCTGTAGCTAACATTTTTTGTAGTTCCTTTGTATCCTGTAATGCCTAACCAGTCCTTAGCGCTTTGCAATCTTGTGTCTGGCAGGAAGAGTAGCCTCTTCCCCACTAGGTCGTTATCTAGGTTCCAGGGAACTTTGAACCTTCATCCCAAGCCCATGTGCCTTGTTCTTTGTCTCCCAAATAAGGTAGCTAGACTTAACTTCCACTCCTGGCCCCTGTAATCAGTTTCTGCCATGTAGTTTCCCGCCACTGCCTGAACGTATATAAGCCAGTCCCTTTCCTTTGTTCGGGGCTCAGGATTTGGAATCTCTCCTCTGAGCCCATACGTGTAATAAAGTGTTGTGCTCCACCATCTCCACTGCGTGTGAGTGAATTTTCTGTAACAGTTCAAGTACAGTTGTCTGCATTTCCCCCCCACAACACCCCATACCTCAGCCATCCCAACCTCCGTCCCCTGATCTCACTCCACTTTGGTTTTGTCCATGTGTCCTTTATACTTGTTCCTAAAAACCCTTCCCCTTTTCTCCCCTATTATCCCCTCCTACCTCCCTTCTGGTTACTGTCAGTTTGTTCTTAATTTCCATGTCTCTGGTTATATTTTGCTTGCTTGTTTGTTTTGTTGATTAGGTTCTACTTAACGGTGAGATCATATGGTATTTATCTTTCTTACCACAGTAACAGGAAGCTCTGAGTGTGCTCACCCTATGAAACATAGAAAGTTATGGCTTAACTATGGCTTACCTGTACACTGAGGACTGAACCTTCATCTCCAGCCCCTACCTCTCTCATAAGACTGAAACATAGCTCCAGCTGTGCTCTCCACCTCATTGTCCACTAGACTTGTCAAACACCAAAGGCACTTTTCATTACATGACTGATTGGCCAAATTTTTTATGTGTCAAGCCACATTTCTAGCAATGTTATGTTGCATAAGATGGATTCAATGACTCTTGAAGACTTGGGGGTGTTCTTTTGGGTAACAATGACTTATTTGTGTGTTTGAATTTCATGTGACTTGCAAGTTGAGAGTGTCATGGAACTTAATGAGCAGCTATGTGGGCCTCCTCTCTCTGACAGTTCCTTTCTGGTGAACTGGTTAGCTTCCATATAATAAGCTACTCCCAGTAGAAATCTGGGTGTTTTCCTCAACTCCTTGCTTTCACCCACTCTCCATCATTGACAGTGTCCAAGAATAACAATTTGACCTCACACATATCCCTCAGATCTCTTCTCTCTTCTCCACCATTGTTACTCTCCCCAGTCCAGGCCCTCAAGATTGCTTACCTGAATTACTACAGTGCCTTCTATCTGACCTCCATTCCTCAGTCCTGCTTTCCACCTGCCCATCTTTCCTTACTGCTTGGGCAGTGCAGAACTGATTTTGTTACACTTCTCCTTAAAACTCTCAAAGTCTCCCTGTTGTCATCTGGATAAGTTCTAAATCCCCCCACAGGTCCTGACCTGACCTGGTCACTGTTCCCATCTAATGTACCATTTCATTTCCTGCTCCACTCCCTTCCCTCTCTCCAACTGAGTCCTGGACAGTCCTCCATTATTTGTACTTCCACAAAGCAGAACTGGCTTCTCCCTGCCTCCTTGCGTGAGTTCATGCTGTTTCCCTGTTTGGGGAGCATTTTCTGCCTTTTTTTGCCTACCTAACTGCTACTTATCCTTCAGGACACTCAGTCTGGGTCCTCCAAGAAGCAGATGCTAAGACAGGATTAAACATTCAAGGATTTTTTTAGGGGCAGTCCTTATGTGAAAAGAAATTGGGAAGGAACTAAGAGAAACATCACACTGCAAGGAGCCAAAGAGAAGGCTGAGTGGAAGTATGTGGACTGCTACCCAGTCTAAGAAAGGTTGGGCAAAGCATCAGGGAGTCCCTGAGTCAAGTCAGCTTCCAGCAATGGGCCTGCCTTGGTATCCTTGCCATGTTCATCACCAGAAGGGAGAAGCCGGTGGCCATATGGCCTTGCTGTAAATGTTAGGATGGAGCTCAGGGCAGCTGCAGTTGGGGCCCTCAGGAAGTTACACTCTCCGTAGGAGGAGGCTTGAAAAGGTCATTCTCTTGGATGCCACAAAGATCAAGGCTGTGTCACCTCCTTCAGACTTTCTCTGTCTCTCCCCTCCATTTATTTTTGTTGCTCTCTTGGCCCATTGTGATTGCCTTTGTTATAGCACTGTTTATTCTATTGTAATTATTGGCTCACTTATTTTCTATTTTAGATACTAAGGTCTTTAAAAGCAAGGACCTCATCTCAGTAATCTTTCAATTCTTAGCTGTATCTTGGGGTGTGGCACATAGTAGGGACTTAGGAAAAACTTGATGTTTAGAAAGAGGGATAAAATGTACAGTCATTATTCTTATTTCACAGGTAAGGGAACTGAGACTTGGATGGGTGTATGGTTCTGCCAGGGTTAGTTTGGGGTGCACTGGAGATTTGAACACAGATTGCCTGACTCTATCCCAAGCAAAAAACCTAAGGATAACCTGGGAACAGGGACTAATGGACAGCTTTTCTTCACCAGATCATTCTGCTCTGGCTGGGATCCAGGGAAAGGAGTCATGATTGGTAATAATCATCAGGGAAACATACTGGTTCAAAATGAAATAGATTTGAGCTTTAGCTAGATAACCTGGGTTTCTAAGGAAGCTTTTTAAAAACAACTCTTTTCTTTGAGTCTTAGCATGTATCTGAATCATGTTCCTTGCTCAAAGTTGTAGCAGATGCTGTTGCAGCCTGTCCCTAACTTCTCAGCACTCATTTCTATACACAGAAGGACCTACTGCAGAGTCTGCAAATCTCTGTTTGAGGGATTTTCCCAACAGTAAGCATGCTGGTCCCAAAGCCAGCCACTAGCACCAAGGAGCTAATGTGATTAGAAGTTCTCAATCAGTGCTGGGCAGGGAGTGGAGGATGAATGCTCCAGCTTCCTCACCCCTCAGGTGGGATAACTAAGGCACTGTTCACACTGTCTCAGATGGTTCCCCAGCAGGATAGAGCCCCAGTGATATCTGCTTGATAACCCACTCTTTATTGCCTGCTTTCCATTCCTGTCTCGCTTCCCCATTCCCCTACACACACTTGTGAGACTACTTCCCAAATCAGCTATTGCTCTCAAGTCTGCCTCAGGGTCTGTCTCTGTTGAACACAAACCAAACAAACAAATAAACAAATAAACAAAAAAACATCTCTAGCTCAAGTCTCAACCATGTTTCATCAACATGTCTCTTTTGTCTAAATTCCCTTTTGTACGTGAAGGGAAGTTGTTCTTATTTCCATTTCTAGGTGAAGAAAATGAAGTTCAGGTTAAGTAAATTGTCCAAGGTCACCATGCTCCTAAGGGCTAGGGCTGGGATTCTAGTGCTGGGCTGTCTGCTTCACCTCTGAGTCAGTGCTCTTAACTACTGGGTTATCGTCTAGTCTGAGACACTCAGCATACTTGTCTTGAATCACGGTTGTGACCTTTGGCATGTTACCTCAGTTTCCTGGCCTTTACAGTGAAGCTTATGATATAAACTTAATAGAGTTTCTCTCAGGCAAATGTTGATACAGTGTGCAGTATCACACTTGTCATGTAGTAACATTTATTGTTGCAAAATAAACACAAAAATAAATCTTCCCATGAATATTGGAAGTTTCATGGCATTCAGACCTTGGGGTATATTCTATGAGAACTTTTCACAGTGACCCAAATTACCTAGAGGTTGGATAACTGTGCCTTATGAATAGAATGCCATTGAGCACCCCACTTTGAGTGAAGGGACTCCTGAGGCTGTGTTTAATTTTGAGAAGAAAAACATAACCTGTACCACTCAAAAGTTTGTTTATATCTCATACTCTTCCCCACTTTTTCTGAACCAACCTCAGTAAGCTGGGAGGATAATCTTTAGCACAGAGGGTCTATTGAGGTGGGATTTTTATATAAACACATTGCTCCGAGAAACTTTGGTGATGCCTCTCAGGGTTCTCCATAAACATTCCTCTTTGCAACAGCTGGTTTCACTGTCTTAAACCATAAAGAGTGGTTTTTGTGTATATGCCTGTGTGTGTTCGGGTATAGCTAAATCTAGTTTGCTATATTTGTTGACATGTTGTTCATAATATTCTCTAATTCTTCCTTTAGTATCTGTAGGACCTATAATGAAAACTCCTCACTCATCCATAATATTGGTGATTTGTGACTTTTACTTGGTTGATAGTGTCCTTTGATGCACAAAAGTAACCCATCGACTGATGCGGACCTCGGCTTGTGTGGTCCGTGGTGTTGTGACTGAGGGAGACAAATTCACACGGACTACCAAATCCTGTGGAGGAAAAGGGATGGCGCGGCCACCCTCTTAAGGGGAGAGTGCCCCAACCCTTCCCTTGACAGGCTGTTATTGCTTTTCTGGGCACATTACATTGAGGATGGTCCTCATTTAATATGCACAGGTTTGCTTTAGGTGGTTACTTTTTACAGAAAACAAAGGAGAGGATGTTGCTAATTACATAAAAAAGGAACGATATTTGCAAATGTAAAGGGAAAAGTGGTTGAACTGGTTACACTCATCCTTGGAAGGTTTAGCACAGATTTTAGGAAGTTAGTTTAAAGATATGCAATGAACTTTTGTTGCCTCAATTCAGGGTGAGGGAGTTTTGGCAAAAAAGCAAGTCTCATAGCAGCCTAGGTACAATGCAGGCCTGATTTCCCATGGGAGAACCTATCCATGGGCGTGGGTCCTTTGTAACGGACCTCGCTTTCCACTGCCCTTTCCGAGTGAGAGCTGTGCCCACACCACACAGAACGGTCTCCTATAAATAACCTTTAATATACTTATGGATATGATTGGGTTTGGTCTAGAATTTCAATTTTTATATCTTATTTTTCCTTTCCAGTTTTTATCTTTTTCCTCTTTTATGACTTATTTTGAAACATATAAATATTTGTTAGAATTTCATTTTAATTTCTTTACTAGCTTTTTAAAGATAACTACATTTTAAGTGGTTAATTTAGAGGTTAAAACATACATTCTTAACTTCTCACAGTTTATGAAGAGTTAATATTACATCATTCCCTGTAAAATGTAGAAATCTTTTAATCCACTTACATTTGCCCATTATCCTATAAGCTATATTACCATATTTATTACACTTCCAGACATTATGAATACCACAAGATATTTTTTCTTTAAACAGTCATTAGTAATTTAAACACATTGAGAGAAAAAATTACTTTTATATTTGCCTAGGCATTTATTATTTTTGATGTTCTTCATTCTTTCCTGAAGCTCTGTTTCACACTGATATTACATCTCTTCTGCCTGAAGAACTTCTTTAGCATTTCTTACAGTGCAAGTCTGTTAGCAGTGAATTCTCTTAGTTAACTTTTTTATTTGAAGATACATTTCTTTTGCCTTTATTCTGGGAGCGTATATTTGTTGCACACAGATTTTCAGGTGTATAGTTTTTTGTTTTTTTTTCTTTTCTTTCAGCCCTTTAAAATATTTTACTTCTGGCCTCCATAATTCCTAGTGAAAATTCCTTGATTTTTGCATTTTAGTTCCCCTGTATGTAATGTATTATTTTTCTCTGGCATTCAAATCACTTTCCTGTATGTATTGTGTCACTTTTTTTACTGCTTCACAATTTTCAACTTATCTGTTCTTTTCAGCAATTTGACTATGATGTGCCTGGGCATGGTTTTCCTTGTATTTATTCTGTTTGGAGTTTGATGAGATTCTTTTTTTAAAAAAAACATATATTTCTTTTATTCTGCGAATAATTTTGAACACCTACTCATGTTTTAGATACTGGAGTTACAACTGTTAGCAAGACAGTCACTAACCTTATTTTTAAAAACATATTATTTAAGAAAGGAGAAAAATACCAGTAAGTAAGCAGATAAATACATAAGACAACCACAGCTTCTTGTTATTGATTTAATTTAGGGGTGTTGGTAGAAATGACAAAAAAGTAGCAAATTTTCTAACTTTTTACTATTAACTAGAATATAGAAAGAAACAAAGATTATGAAGGTGTTGAATAGATTGAGTTGAGTGTAACAAATGAACTTTTATTGCTGTTGTTCAGCTGCAATAAGAAAAAGTCAATGACATATGATTAGGATACAAATTTATTTTTCTATCAAATAAAATGAAGTCAGGAGTTCAGGATACCTGGCACTTTATGATGTCATCTTGACTTTACAAAGTCATTAACTGGGAGAATATTTTAATTAATATTCCTTTAAATCATTTTTCTCTGGCTCATTCCCTTTCCTTTTCTATCTGGAGCTCCAGTTTTTTAAGTATATTTTATTGATTATGCTATTAAAGCTTTTCCAATATTTCCCCTTTTATCCCCCCTCCGCCCTGCAGCCCCCAACCCTATAGCATCCCCACCCTTTAGTTCATGTCCATGGTTTGTACATGTAAGTTCTTTGGATGTTTCCTATACCATTTTTGACCTCTCCCATCTATTTTATGCCTACCAACTATGCTTCTTCTTCCCTGTACCTTTTCCCCCCATTCCTCCCCTCCCCCTCACAATGAAATGTCCATTTTTCTGATTCTGCTCCTGTTCTAGTTGTTTGCCTAGTTTTTGTTTTCATTGGTTTTCTTTTCTTTTAGGTTCATTCGCTGATAATTGTGAGTTTGTTGTCATTTTACTGTTCATAGTTTTTGATCTTCTTCAATTTCTTAGATAAGTCCCTTTAACATTTCATATAATAAGGGCTGGGTGATGATGAACTCCTTTAACTTGACCTTATCTGGGAAGCACTTTATCTGCCCTTCCATTCTAAATGAAAGCTTTGCTGGATAGAGTAATCTTGGATGTAGGTCCTTGCCTTTCATGATTCAGAACACTTCTCTCCAACCCCTACTTGCCTGCAAGGTTTCTTTTGAGAAATCAGCAGACAGTCTCATGGGAACGCCTTTGTAGGTGATTGTCTCCTTTCCTCTTGCTGCTTTTAAGATTCTCTCTTTGTCTTTAATCTTAGGTAACTTAATGATGATATGCCTTGGTGTGTTCCTCTCTGGGTCCAACTTCTTTGGGAGTCTCCGAGCTTCCTGGACTTCCTAGAAGTCTATTTCCTTTGATAGATTGGGGAAGTTTTTCTTCATTATTTGTTCAAATAAGTTTTCAATTTCTTGCTCTTCCTCTTCTCCTTCTGGCACCCCTATAATTTGGATATTGGAACATTTAAAGTTGTCAAAGAGGTTCTTAAGCCTCTCCTCATTTCTTTGAATTCTTGTGTCTTCATTCTGTTCCTGTTGGATGCTTATTTCTTCCTTTTGTTCCAAATGATTGATTTGAGTCCTGGTTTCCTTCCTGTCACTGTTGGTTCCCTGAATATTTTGCTTTATTTCACTTTGGGTATCTTTCATTCATTCTTTCATTTTTCAACCAAGCTCAATCAGTTTTGTTAGTAGTTTGATGACCAGGGCTTTAAACTCTCCATCAGATAGGTGTCTATCTCCTCATTGCTTAGCTCTCTTCCTGGAATTTTGCTCTGTTCTTTAATTTGGGCCCCATTTCTTTGTCTCAGAGCACCCGTTCAGTTGTAAGGGGGCAGGGCCTTACGTATTCACCATGGCAGGGCAACCCTCCTTTCTGCACTGCAGCACTGCCTATGGAGGAAGGGCCAGAGAGGGAACAATGCAGCTCACCCGCTAGGGTCTAGCTCCACTTTCCAATAATTTCTTGTGTGAGACTGGTAGTTTCTCCCACCACAGAAAACACCCCACCCCCAGAGTCCACAGGCAGATCTGAGTCTCAGTTTCCCATGCAGCCAGCCCTGCCTGAATGATCTGCGGCCTAGCCAGGGGTTCTCTCCATCTACCCATCTTACCAGTCTGGTTGGTCTGATTGACTGTTTCTTTAATTCCTTGGTTGTTGGAGTTCCATGCAGTTTGATTTTCTGGCACTTCTGGTTGTTTATTGATTTTAAATTGGTTCTTATTCTCCTTTTGGTTGTGTGGAGAAGTGAAGGATTTCTACCTACACCTCCATCCTGGCTGGAACTATGGAACTCTAATTATACATGTTTGACTTTAATATTGTTTCACAGGCCCTTGAGGCTCTGTTTATTTTTCTTTTTTTCAGGTTGAATAACTTCTATTGATTTATCTTAATATTCACTAATCTTCTTCTTTATCATTTTTAAGCTAATATTAAACCCATTCCCAGTGATTTCTTTTCAGATATTGTATTTTTTTAAATATTCATTTTTAAAATTGTAAGTCTCTGCTGACATTTCTTAACTTTGTGATTCATTGTGAGTGTATTTTCCTTTATATTGTTAAGCATAGACATAGTATGTGGCAGGAATTCTTTGCACATGCATGAAGAAATGCAGCCCTGGGATACACACATGTGAGCATGGCTCCATGTGAAAAAATCCTCCCGAGTGGGCCAGTGATTCATGTCAGTGGAAAAAGAATTCTCTGATGGGAATCTGGCTAAACATGCTTCTTAAAAATTTATTACCTTGCTGAACCTCTTCCTCCCAGAGTCAAGGAACTCATGTTAATGGATCCCTGAAATTCTTCCTTGCTCAAATGTTTATCTTACTGAACAAACCTCCCACTTCTCTAACCCCCTTCCATATATCTTTATGACCTAGCTGAAGACCCCTGTTCTGGCATGAGTTCATGAATAACTAATCCAATGCAAATGTGTCCTGAAACTTCTAATAAAAAACCCAGCTAAGCTACGCCCAGGACTTTTCCAGACCAGAAGGGAAAGACCTGTGGCACCGGAATTCCTTTTCCAAGCGTGTCTCTGTGTGAGATTCATTCACGTGTTTGGTTGCAGTCACCCACGGATTTTGCGGGATGGAATCCACATTAATAATAGTATGGAATTCCCTCAGAAAACTAAAAATGGAACTGTCTTTTGACCCAGCAATTCCACTGCTGGGATTATACCCTAAGAATCCTGAAAAAACAATCCAAAAGAACCTATTTGCCCCAATGTTCATAGCAGCACAATTTGCAATAGCCAAGCGCTGGAAGCAATCTAAGTGCCCATCAGTAAATGAATGGGTCAAAAAACTATGGTACATTTACATGAAGGACCTGTTTTTTAAATATGACCTGTGGTACTATTATTATACGTGATAAGTTAACAATATCTCCTAATATCAACTATCAAGCCAGTTTTCAACTTCCCTTAAAGTCTCACACATATTTTATAGTTTGTTCATTGAAATCAGATTCCAAATAAGGGCCTGCATTGTAATTGACTGATATAGGATTTATGTATCTTTCACATATATTTTTTTCTTTTCTTCTTTTTTTTGCTTGCAACATTTTATTGAAGATACCAGGTAATTTCTCTCAGGGAGTTTTTATAGTCTGCATTTTGCTAATTGCACCCTGTTTGTGTTATTTCACGTGGTCCTCTGCATTCCCCACAAAATAGTAACATGATCCAGTGCATATCACATTAAAATTTGATTCTTTTACCAGAATAAAGAAATAAATAAATAAAGTCTTTGCCTGATAATTCCAACATCTAACCAATCTCAAACCTGAATTTTGTTGATTATTTTCCTTGAAAATGATCACATTATCCTGATTCATCATATTTGAGTAATTTTAAATTATATGCTAGACATTGTGACTATTATATTGCGGGGCCTCTAGATTCTGTTATATTCTTCTGAAGAGGCTTGCTGTTGTTTTAGCAAACAATTAACTTGGTTATTCTCAAACTATATATTCTGTCTACACTATTGTGGGTAGTGGTTCAAATCTAACTTCAGTTAGCTTTTCCTGAAAACTGCTTTGTGTTCATAATTTATTGGTTTACCAGAGACTTGAGCAGAGCTTGCATACAAAATTTGGGGTTTCCCTTCTTTGGAATTCTCCTTACCAAAGTTACTACCCCATTTTCTAGCAACTATGATTATCCTGAGTTCTCTTCTCTAGTTCTGCAGGCCAAAATGATGAATTTGCTATTGGAGTTTTGTCTACACTAAATCATGCAATGACTGCAGGCTTCTTTCAGGATAAAGCCATAAAAATGAAAATCTCTCTGCAGAATTCTTCTAAGTTTTGACTTCTCTTTAAAATCTGCCTATTTTGCTCATTCTCTAAAGCTTTTAGGCAGTTGATTTTTGTATATTGTTCAAAGTTTATAGTTGTAATCTGTGGGAGTTCAGTCTTTTAGGAGCTTACTATTCCATAACAGAAGTAGAATTCTGAGTAACTCTTCATGATCCCTACTTTCTGAGGTTGCTGTTCCAATCAAGTAGTATATGGTATTTTTCTCTTCCCTATTTTTTGATTATTCCATGGGAATAGGAAAGAGAAAATATTAAGCCCTTAGGGTGTCAATAGTAAGAAATAGTAAGAAAACAGCTGGTAGTGGAAAAAAGGGCAGCAATTTACCCAAGTAAAGCTTGTGTATTATCTCTGGATTTTGCTTTATACATACAGGCTGGCGACCCCTTGAAATTCTGAGAGATATCATCTACACTATAGTCTCTACAGAAGTATGCAGTGGACAATCTGGGTGGCTGTCTATGGCAGCTCTAACTGTCTTCTGTTAACCACAAATTAATCAGAAGTGAGCTGCACTGAACATAGATACATTTAATTAAAAGCAGGAAATTTTGAGGGGGGAAACAGGGTGGTGGTGATATAAGTAGGAACTGAGCCTATTTGTTCATGTACCCAGCTGGGACACCAAGCTGATCTTCTAAAGAACAGAGTGAACAGCCAACGGAATCCCAGCTGATACGAAGTTTGGAAACCAAAGAGTGCAGAGGACATTTAAAAAACAGGCAGTAAGGAGATTTTGTATGCCAGTGGGAAGGTCCCTGGGCTTTGCTCTGGAGACCACTGCTGCATAAGCACTGCAGGAGGGCTGGGTAAGTGATAGCAACCTAGCAGCTCCATCCCCTCCCAGAGCAGGGGCATCTCAGATCTGCACCAGGAGAGACCTGGATGCTTAAAGTCTCTATGGGGATAAAAAGGCAGTTAGTGACACAAATCTGTAGTATACCCTGACTGGGGCTGCAGTCTCCAACTGGGACAATACCAGAGAAATTCAGGAAACAGTGACACCTGGAGCTGAGAGAAGAGAGGGGCCGTGACTGGCCATGACCCAGATAAACTCTGCACTGGTCTGAGAGTTTCGAATGTGTGGAAAGCTAGGCACTTGTTAGGAGCAGCAGGTGGCACCCAAGGGGACTTTTGTCAAAAGATGATCTCAGCTGCTATGCAGGGGACTTGATCTCATAGGGACTTTCTGAGCACAGTGCACAGGCCAGTGAAGAGGAAAAGTGGTGGCGCAAAATGCTTCCACTCAGGGTGTCTCACTGACTGATCAAGGGTTGTAAAACGAGGTGGATTATCAGCACCCACCTGGCACAAATGCACAGAGTTGGCAGTGTAGACAGCACAGTCTCTGAGAGCATGGGCTGGAAATTGGGCACCTGTGACAACTGTAGCCCAGACTAAGCCCCCATTCATTTGGAACCACAGGAAAGGAAAAAAATGGAGCCCAGCCCCACTCTGCCAGCAGGATCTGGGAAAACCTGCAAAACCAGATTGGCAGGTTTAAAATCAGTAGAAGGTTTTTTGTTGTTTTTTTTCAAGAGTAAGACAATAAGACCTGGAGCTGTGAGCAAACCAGAGAGAAGTCAGAAGGCAACACCAACAGATGAGACAAATTTCACTTTGCTCTCCTTCAGAACTTGCATGTTTTTTTTATTTCTCATCTTTCTTTTTATTTAGTTTTTGTTTGTTTTTATTGTTTGATTTGCTTTTTTATTCTTTAATTTTGCATTTTAATTTTTCATATTGCATTTTAATTTTTCTTCTTTCACTTCACTTATATTCCAAATAACACATGACTCTCAGTCTTTTACTTTTTATTCTTTTTATTCACATTACATATTTCTTATCATACTATTGCTATTCCAAATCCCACACATGCACCCTTCCTTGGTATTAATCCATTTCACCATCTTCCTAAACTCTATTACTGTTATGGTTAACTTTATTTTCTCTTACAGTACAACAAGTTTATGTCCCTTAGTCTTATTATTTCTCTTCAATCTAAACTTGCATAATCACTCTTCTTTCTTAAGTCAGTTCACATTCTTTTTCCCTCCTAATAAGAGCCTTATTTCTTTTTCACCTTTCATAAACAGTGGCTAGTTCAGTGAAATATCATGGTTATTGTTTTACTTCTCCAAAGGATCTCTTCTCTGTTCACTACTTGTTTGTACTTTAAGTCTTATAGAATACTTTCCCACTGTCTTTTACTGTCTATATTTTACCTTCCCTCTGCCCCTGATCAATTGAGTAAGGAATTTTATTTCATTGTTTTCTCTCTTGCATTTCTTTTCTCTTTTATTCTCCCCCGGCCCCCAACCTGGGCTTTACTCTTCACTCTTATTAGCTTGCTTTCCCCATCCTCTCAAAATCATTTTTTTTTTTTTTACTTAAGACATTTCATATTCACTTTGCTTTTCTATGATATTCTTATTCCCATCCCACCTTTATTAAACTTTATTCTACTGTGGTTACTATCAACCCTGCTCTGATTTTTCTGCACTTTTGCTCTAGTTGGTCTAGTACCATTTCAATTTTACTTCAAATGTTGTAATATACTCTTCCTTCTCCTTATCCCATTAATCCCATTGCCCTTTTGTGTTTTTCTTACATTGTAAATTTTGCTCTCTCCCTTTCTTTGCCACAGTTCTTTCCCAACTCTTATCAATTCTCCTCCCTCTTACCCTTCTTATAGTCATCTCATACACTTTCCCTTCTTATAGTCATCTCATATTCCCTTCTTACAACACTTTCCCTTCTTATAGTCATCTCATATTCCCTTTGTCATATGTTATAATACCAGCAACCCCTCTTCACCTTTATTAATCTTAGTTCAATTGCAGTTGAGACTGCTGATATGGTGGGGGGTTCTTTTTGCTGACATACTTTGGTTGTCTGGTAATATTGCTTTATTAACCAATACTTGTACAACAGCATACAAAACAAAATGGGAGTTGAGAATACCAATACCCTTGCTCGAGGGTAGAACCCACAACAAAGGAGCCATCAACAGGTAAAGCCCAAGTACAACAATAGATTCCCCTACAAATGGCAGAAAGGGCAACCCTAGAGCATTCAGACAAGGAGATCAAAGAGACTGCACCACTGAGTCCGACAGAAACCCTACCGCAGTTCACTCTATGAAGACAGCTGGCAAAGCAGAGCATTTTGAGTCACAGAAACAAACAAAAAGTCACCTAAAATGAGGAGAAAAAGAAAGAATGCTCAATCAAAAGAACCCAGTAAGAGAGATAAATGAAATGGAGGCAAGCAAACTATCAAATATAGCATTCAAAAGAATGATTATAAGGATGCTCAAGGAACTCACTAACAACTACAAGGAACTGAGTAGGAACTAAAGCAGTATGAAACAGAAAATAGAAACTATAAACAAGAACCAGGAAGAAATGAAGAATACAATATCTGAAATAAAAAATACACTAGAAGGAATTACAAGGAGGCTGGATGAAGCAGAGGACCAAATTAGTGAACTGGAAGACAAGGTAGAAAGAAATACACAGGTAGAACAGCTGCACAAAGTAAGACTAAAAAAATATGAAGATAGCTTAAGAGAACTGCGAGATAACATGAAATGCAACAGTATTCGAATCATAGGAATACCAGAAGGAGAAGAAAAGGAGCAAGAGATAGAAAACCTGTTTGAAAAATAATGACAGGAAATTTCCCTGACCTGGAGAGGGGAAAAAACCACATAAATTCAGGAAGCACAAAAGGTCTCAATCAAGAGGAACCCAAAAGGCTTACTCCAAGATGCATCAGAATTAAAATGCCAAATTTTAAAGACAAAAAGTGAATCTTAAAGAGAGCAAGGGAGAAACAGGAAATAACATACAATGGAACTCCAATAAGGCTAGCAGCGGATTTCTCAACAGAAACACTACAAGCCAGAATAGAATGGCAATAAATATTCCAAGTAATGAAAAACAAAGGCCTGCAACCAAGATTACTCTATTCAACAAGGCTCTCAATTAAAATGGAAGGTGAAATAAGGAGCTTCCCACACAAACAAAGGCTAAAAGAATGCACCTCCACCGAAACAGCATTGCAAGGCATGCTAAAGGGATTGCTTTAAGAAGAGGAAGAAAATGGACTTCTGGCAAGATGAAGGCGTAGGTAGACACATTGTGCCTCCTCACACAACCAAAAGAGGAAAAACAGCAATTTAAATAAACAAAAACAGCCAGATCTGACAGAAAATCGAACTGAGTGGAAGTCCGACAACCAAGGAGTTAAAGAGGACACGTTCATCAAGACCGGTAAGCGGGGCAGAGCCGGGCAGAGAGCACGCGGCAAGACAGAGGTTTGTGGAGTGGTACAGGCAGGGCTGCAGCTGCTGGGAGAGACTCACAGTGGGCGTGCCTGACCAAAATGCAGCCAGCACCCGGCCTACTCGGACCCAGTGGGGCCTAGATTGGTGGACTTGGCAGTCCCTCATTTGCGTGCTGATAAACCGGGAGAAAAAATGGGGAGAAAAAGCAGGGAGCAGAGCAGACCGAGCAGCAACCCACCAGCATGGGGAAATAAAGCCTCAAACCACCAATTGAAAACACCTGTGGGGGTTCAGGTGGTGGCGGGAGGAACTCCTGGCCTCACAGGAGTGTTCCTTGGGGAGACCCACAGGGACTTGGAACTGTGCAAGCCCGCCCACCAACCCAGATCCAGCAAAGAAGGGCCCAACTTGCTGGTGGGTAGCAGTGTAAGTGTGGAGAGCGGAGCAAGCACCATTGCTCTCTCAGGACCTGCCCCCACAGGCTGCATCATAATACAACGACGTGATTTACCCCACCCTGGTGAACACCTAAAGCTCTGCCCCTTAAAGTAACAGGCAAACCAAGGGAAAAAAATGGCCCAACTGAAAGAACACATCAAAGCTCCAGAAAAAATACAACTAAGCCATGAAGAGATAGCCAGCCTATCAGATGCACAGTTCAAAACACTGGTAATCAGGATGCTCACAGGATTGGTTGAATTTGGTCACAATTAGATGAAAAAATGAAGGATATGCTAAAGGAAATGAGGGGAAATTTGCAGGGAACCAATAGGGATGAGAAGGAAACTGGGATTCAAATCAATGGAGTGGATCAGCAGAAAGAAAAAAACCTCCAACCAGAAAAGAATGAAGAAACAAGAATTCAGAAAAATTAGGAGAGGCTTAGGAACCTCCAGGACATCTTTAAACATCCCAACATCTGAGTCATAGGGGTGCCAGAAGGAGAAGAGGAACACCAAGGGATTGAAAACTTATTTGAACAAATAATGAAGGAGAACTTCCCCAAGCTGGTGAAGGAAATAGACTTTTAGGAAGTCCAGGAAGCTCAGAGAGTCCCAAAGAAGTTGGACCCAAAGAGGAATACACCAAGGCACATCATAATTACATTACCCAAGATAAAGAATAGGGAGAGAATCTTAGAAGCAGCAAGAGAAAAAGAGACAGTTACCTACAAAGAAATTCCCATAAGACTGTTGGCTGATTTCTCAAAAGAGACCTTCCAGGCAAGAAGGGGCTGGAGAGAAGTATTCCAAGTCATGAAAGGCAAGGACCTACATCCAAGAATACTCTATCCAGCTAAACTCTCATTTAGAATGGAAGGGCAGATAAAGTGCTTCTCAGATAAGATCAAGTTCAAAGAGTTCATCATCACCCAGCCTTTATTGTATGAAATGTTAAAGGGATTTATATAAGGTATGGAGTGATATCAACAGGTGAGTGGTAGGGGGAGAGAGGGGGGAAAGGTGCAGAGAATAAGTAGCATAAATGGTAGGTAGAAAACAGACAGGGGGAGGTTAAGAATAGTATAGGAAATGTAGAAGCCAAAGAACTTATGTGTATGACCTGTGGATAAAAACTAAAGGGCGGGGAATGGGGGCAGGTTATGTGGATGGAGGGGAATAAAGGGGGGAAAATGGGACAACTGTAATAGCATAATCAATAAAAATATATTTAAAAAAAGAAGAGGAAGAAAAAGAGTGAGAGAGAGAAACACAGGTAAAACAGGGGGGAAATGGCAATGAATAAGTACCTATCAATAATAACCTTAAATGAAAATGGATTAAATGCTCCAACCAAAAGACACAGAGTAGCTGAATGGATAAGAAATCTAAGAAATCACGACCCACACATGTTGCCTACAAGAGACCCATCTCAGAAACAAAGATCTCTGCAGACTGAAAGTGACAGGATGGAAAAAAAATATTCCCAGAAAATGGAGAAGAAAAAAAACATGGGGTAGCAATACTTATATCAGACAAAATAGACTCAACACAAAGGCCATAAAAAGAGACACAGAAGGACACTTCATGATATTAAAGGGAAGAATCCATAAAGAAGACATAAACATTGTAAAATATATACACCCAACATAGGAGCACCCAAATATATAAGGAATATCTTGGAGAACTTCAAGAAAGAGATAGAGAGCAATATACTTCTTAGGAGATTTTAACACCCCACTGTCAACAATGGATACATCTTCCAAACAAAATATCAGCAAAGATATTGTGGCATTGAACAATGCCCTAGATCAAATGGACTTAACTGAAATATTTAGAACCTTTATCCCAAAGAAGCAAAAATACACATTCTTTTCAAGTGCACATAGAATATTTTCAAAGATAGACCACTTGATAGGGCAAAAAACAAGCCTCAAGAAATTCAAGAAAAGTGAAATCATATCAAACATTTTCTCAGACCACAAGGCCTTGAAACTAGAAACCAACCTCAAGGACAAAACTGTAAAACATTCAAACTCATGGAGATTGAATAGCACACTATTAAACAATAAATGGGTTAATAATGAGATCAAGGAAGAAATCAAAAAGTTTCTGGAAACAAATGAAAATGAACAGACAACAGTCCAAAACCTATGGGATACAGCAAAGGCAGTCCTGAGAGGGAAGTTCATAGCAATGCAGGCTTACCTAAAAAACTTAGAAACATTTCAGGTAAACACCCTAACCCTACATCTACAAGAACTGGAAGAACAAAAATAAACAAAGCTCAGAGTGAGAAGAAGGAAGGAAATAACCAAGATCAGAGCAGAATTAAATGACATAGAGACTAAAAGAACAATTCAAAGGATCAATAAATCCAGGATCTGGCTCATTGAAAAGATAAACAAAATTGACAAGGCTTTAACCACATTCATCAAGAAAAAATGGGAGAGGACCCAAATAAATAAAATCAGAAATGAAACAGGAGAGATCACAACTGACACCACAGAAATACAAAGGATTGTAAGAAATACTATGAACAACTATATGGCAAAAATTTGACAACCTGGGTGAAATGGGAAAATTTCTAGGAAAACATAATCTTCTAAACTTAATCAAGAAGAAGCAGAAAGCCCGAACAGACTGAGAACAGCTAGTGAAATTGAAGCAGTAATCAGAAAACTCCCAGCACATAAAAGCCCTGGACCGGATGGTTTCATAGGAGAATTCTACAAAGCATTTAAGGATGAGCTAACCCTTATCCTTCTCAGACTATTCCAACAACCTCAAGAAGAGGGAGGACTACCAAACTCTTTTTATGAGGCCAGCATTATCCTAATCCCAAAACCAGACAAAGACACAACAAAGAAAGAAAACTACAGGCCAGTATTGCTGATGAACATAGACACTAAAATCCTCAACAAAATATTGGCAAACCACATCCAGCAATACATCAAAAAGATCATACACTTTAATCAAGTGGGATTTATCCCAGGGATGCAAGGACTGTACAATTTTTGCAAATAAACATAATACATCACATAAACAAAACAAAAGGCAAAAATCACATGATCCTATCAATAGATACTGAGAAAGCACTTGATAAGGCACTCATTTATGACAAAATACTTGGTAAAGTGGGAGCAGAGGGAACGTACCTCAACAAAACAAAGGCCACATATGAAAAACCTACAGTCAACATATCAATGGGCAAAAACAAAAGCTTTTCCACTAAGATCAGGAACAAGACAAGGATTTATGCTTTCACCACTTCAATTCAACATAGTACCGGAAGTTTTAGGCACAGTGATCAGACAAGAAAAAGAAATAAAAGGCATCCAAATTGGAAAGGAGGAGTTAAAACTGTCATTGTTTGCTGATGATATGAGACAACAAGAAAAATAAAGTACCTAGGAATAAACCTAACCAAGGAGGTAAAAGACCTGTACTCAGAAAACTGCACAACAGTGAAGAAAGAAATTAAGGAAGACACAAATAAATGGAAGCATATACCATGCTCATGGATTGGAAGATTAACATAATCAAAATGTCCATACTACCCAATGCAATTTATAGATTTAAAAATACCAAGGACATATTTCACAGATATAGAACAAAAATTTCAAAAATTTATATGGAACCACAAACAACCCCAAATCCCTGTAGCACTTTGAGAAAGAAGAACAAAGTAGGAGGGATCACAATATCTGATATCAAACTGTATTATAAGGCCACTGTAATCAAAACAGCCTGGTACTGGCATAAGAATGGACACATAGACCAATGGAACAGAATAGAGAGCCCAGAAATAAACCCAAGTCTCTATGGTCAATTAACATTCAACAAAGGGGGCAGAAACATAAAATGGAGTAAAAATAGCCGCTTCGACAAATGGCGTTGGGAGATCTGGACAGCTACATGCAAAAAAAAAAAAAAGAAAAAGAAAAAAGAAACTTGACCACCAGCTTACACCATACACAAAAATAAACTCAAGATGGATAAAAGACTTAAATATAAGTTGTAACACCATAAAAGTTCTAGAGGAGAACATAGGCAGGAAAATCTCGATATTCCATGCAGCAATATCTTCACCAATATGTTCCCTCTGACAAGGGACATAAAGGAAAGAATAAACAAATGGGACTTCATCAACGTTTCTGCATGGCTAAAGAAAACATTAGCAAAATGAAAAGGGAACCAACCATAGTGAAAATATATTTGTCAATGATACCTTGGACAAGTGTTTGATCTCCAAAATAGATAAAGAACTCGCATGACTCCATTCCAGGAAGAAAAATAACTCAATTAAAAATTGGGCAAAAGACTTGAACAGACATTTTTCCAAGGAGGACATACAGAGGACCCAGAGACATATGAAAAGATGGTCAGCATCACTGGCGATCAGAGAGGTGTAAATTAAAACCACAATGAGATACACCTTCATACTGGCGAGAATGACCATCATAAACAAATCAACAAACAAGTGTTGGAGAGGGTATAGAGAAAAGGGAATCCTAGTACACTGTTGGTGGGAGTGCAGACTGGTGCAGCTACTATGGAAAACAGTATGTAATTTCCTCAAAAAACTGAAAGTGGAAATGCCTTTTGACCCAGCAATTCCACTGCTGGGATTATACGTAAGAATCCTGAAACACTAATTCAAAAGAACCTGTGCATCCCAATGTTTATAGCAGCACAAGGTACACTAGCCAAGTACTGGAAGCAATCCAAGTGCCCATCACCTAATGAGCTGATCAAATAACTACAGTACATTTACACAATGGAATACTATGCAGCAGAAACAAAGAACATCTACCCTTTGTGACAGCATGGGTGGAACTGGAGACCATTATGCTAAGGCAGGCAGTGAAAGACAAATACCATATGATCTCATGTATTTAATATGTGGTCCAAGATAACTCTTCTTCCAGTGTGGCCTATAGATGCCAAAAGGTTGGACACTCCCATGCCCTTCTGGGGAGATGGTCCATAATTCAGGTTTCCCTAAAACTAATTAGATGTTTATCATTAACTTTTGTTTGAATTAAAAGAACTTAAAAAGTCATTAGCTATTCAATAATGAGACTTAACCAGGTAGGTTTTTCTTAGAATTGCCTTTTGAGAAATAACTTTTAAAATTTCAGTTACAGTTGAAATAAAATATTATATTAGTTTCAGTTACAGTTGAAATAAAATATTATATTAGTACAACATAGTGATTAAATAATTTATATGAATTACAAAGAGATCACCTTGAGGAAAATATAAGGAAGTATCCACCTGACACCATACATAGTTATTGCAATATTACTGACTATACTTTATATGTATGTGTGTATATATACATACATATAAGGTGTGTGTGTGTTTACCTTTTCTTTCTTGTACTTTATATCTTCATGACTGTTTTTATAACTGGTGATTTGCACATTTTAATCCCTTCCCCTTTATCACCCATTCCCTCAACCTTCCTCCCATCTGGTAACTATCAAAATGTTCTCTGTATCTGAGTTTGTTTCTGTTTTGTTTGTTCTTTTATTTTGTTTTTTATATTCCACATGTAAGTGAAATCATATGGTATTTGTCTTTCTCTGTCCAACTTATTTTAGTTAGCATAATACCCTATAGGTTCATCCATGTTATTGCAAATGGCAAGATTTCATTTTTTATGGTGAGTTATATTTCATTGTATTTATGTGCCACAAGTTCATGATCCATTTGTCTATTGATAGACATTTAGTGGCTATTGTAAACAATACTGCAGTGAATATAGAGATGCATATGTCTCTTCAAATTAGTATTTTGGGTTTCTTTGGGTAAATACCCAGAAGTGGCTCTACTGGGTCCTTCTTTGTTTCTTGCTATAGCCTTTGTTTTGAAGTCTATTTTGTCTGATATAATTATTGCTACACCAGCTTTTCCCCCCTTTCAATTTGTTTAAAATATCTTTTTCCACCCCTTTACTTTTAGGGTCTTCTTTGTTTGTCTTTCAACCTGAAGTGGGTCTCCTGTAGGTAGTATATATATGGGTCTTGTCTTCTTATCCATTCAGCCACCCTGTCTTTTGATTGGAGCATATAAATAATTTACATTAAACAAAATTGTTCATAGCTATGTAGTTATTGCCATTTTATTATTTATATTTTTGATATTTTTTCTTCTTTTTAAAGAAGTCCCTTTACCATTTCTTGTAATACTGGTTTGATGATGATAAACTCCTTTAGCTTTTTTTTTGTCAGGGAAGATTTTTATCTGTCCTTTGATTCTTTTTTTTAAAGTATATTTTATTGATTATGCTATTACAGTTGTCCCATTTTTTCTCCCCTTTAACCCCCTCTACCCTGCACCCACCCTCCATCTAGCATTCCCCCTCTTAGTCCAAGTCCATAGGTCATACATATAAGTTGTTTGGCTTCTCCATTTCCTATACTACTCTTAATCTCCCCCTGTGTATTTTCTACCTACCATTTATGCTTCTTATTCTCTTTACCTTTTCCCCCTCTCTCCTCCTCCCACTCCTCCACTGATAACCCTCCATGTGATCTCCATTTCTGTGATTCTGCTCCTGTTCTAGTTGTTTGCTTAGTTTGTTTTTTAGGTTCAGCTGTTGATAGTTGTGAGCTGTCATTTTACTGTTTATAGTTTTGATTCTCTTCTTTTTCTTAGATAAGTTCCTTTAACATTTCACATAATAAGGGCTTCGTGATGATGAACTCCTTTAACATGACCTTATCTGGGAAGCACTTTATCTGCCCTTCCATTCTAAATGATCCAGCTTTGCTGGATAGAGTAATCTTGGATGTAGGTCCTTGCCTTTCATGACTTGGAATACTTCTCTACAGCCCCTTCTTGTCTGCAAGATTTCTTTTGACAAATCAGCTGACAGTCTTATGGGCACTCCTTTGTAGGTAACTGTCTCCTTTTCCCTTGCTGCTTTTAAGATTCTCTTCTTATCTTTAATCTTGAGTAATTTAATTATGATGTGTTTTGGTGTGTTCCTTCTTTGTTCCAACTTCTTTGAGACTCTCTGAGCTTCTTGGACTTCCTGGAAGTGTATTTCCTTTGCCAGATTGGGGAAGTTTTTCTTCATTATTTGTTCAAATAAGTTTTCAATTTCTTGCTCTTCCTCTTCTCCTCTGCCACCCCTATGATTCAGATGTTGGAGTATTTGAAGTGGTCCCAGAGGTTCCTAAACCTCTCCTCATTTTTTTGAATTCTTGTTTTGTCATTCTGTTCCACTTAAATATTTATTTCTTCCGTCTGTCCCAAATCTTTGATTTGTGTCCTGGTTTCCTTTCCTTCACTGTTGGTTCTCTGTATATTTTTCTTTATTTCACTTTGAATAGCCTTTATTTATTCTTTTATTTTGCAGTTGTACTAAGTAATTTCTGTGAGTATCCTGATTACCAGTATTTTGAACTCTGCATCTGATAGGTTGGCTATCTCCTTGTCACTTAGCACTTTTTCTGGAGCTTTGATCTGTTCTTTCATTTGGGCCATACTTCATTGTCTCAGTGCAGCAGCTGTAACATTGTAAGGGGCAGAACCTTAGATATTTGCCAGGGAAGGGCTTCCCCTTTCACTTTGTTTTGGTGCTGTATGTGGGGGAGGGGTCAGAGAGGGAACAATGCTGCTTGCTCGGCCCTGGCCCTGCTTTCATTCACTTCCCCCGCTACCCACAAGCAAATTGGGCCCTTTTGGTGCTGATTCCCATTTGGGTGGGTTTGTATACATTCCAGGACTCTGTGTGTCCCTTCAACGGACTCTCCTATGAGACTGGTAGTTTCTCCCACCACCACAATCCCCACAGGTTTTTATAGCAGAGGTTTTCAGGCTTCATTTCTCTGCATTGGAACTCTGGTTTGTGCTGTCTGTCTCACTCCCCAGATGTTCCTCCCAGTTTATCCTCACATGGATATGGGACTTCCCAGTCCACCAGCCTCCACCTTGCCCCACATCCTCTCCATCCTGCCCATCCATCTCCACCTCTCCTACCGGTCTGGATGAATGTTTCTTCTTTAACTCCTTGGTTGTCAGACTTCCATACAGTTTTCTGGCAGTTCTGGTGATTTTTTAAATTGGTTGTTATTCTACTTTTGATTATGCGCGGAAGCAAAGAATATCTACCTATGCCTGCATCTTGGCTGGAAGCTGAAATGTCTCTGTCCTTTGATTCTAAATGATAGCTTTACTCAGTAGAATAATTTGGGTTGTAGGTCATTGCTTTTCATCACTTTGAATATTTCATACCAGTCCCTTCTGGCCTGCAAAGTTTCTTTTAAAAAATCAGCTAACAGTCTTATGGGAGCTCCTTTAGAGGTAACTAACTGTCTTTCTCTTGCTGCTTTTAAGATTCTCTCTTTGTCTTTAACCTTGGCACTTCAATTATAATGTGTCTTGGTGTGGGCTTCCTTGGGTTGATCTCATTTTGGACTTTCTCCACTTCTTGGACTTGTATGTCTATTTCCTTCACCAGGTTATGGAAGTTTTCCATCATTATTTCTTTAAATAGGTTTTCAATTACTTGCTCTCTGTCTTCTCTTTCTGCTACCCCTAAGATGCAAATGTTGGTACACTTGATGTTGTCCTAGAGGTACCTTAAACTATCCTCATTAATTTTTTTCTACTTTTGTTGTTCTGATTGGCTGTTTTCTGCTACCTTGCTTTTCAAATTTCTGATTTGATCTTCTGATGATCTAATCTACTGTTGATTCCCTCTAATGTAGTCATTTCAGTTATTGTATTCTTCATTTCTTATTTTTATCCTCCCCTGAGGATGTGCTAATTGATTTGAGAGATAGGGAAAGGGAGGGAGAGAGAGAGGGAGAGAAACATCAACATGATAGAGAAACATTGATTGGTTGCCTCTTGTACATGCCCCGACCAGGGATCAAAACCACAACCCAGGTATGTGCTGTGACCAGGGATTGAACCCATAACCTTTCAGTTTATGGGATGATGCTCTAACAAACTGTGCCACACCAGCCAGGGCTATATTCCTCATTTTTAACAGGTTGTTTTATGTTTTTTGTCTCCATTTTAATTTTTCTATTTTTTTTGTTTAAAATATAGCAGATTATATGTTTGAACCCTAATTTTATCGAGCATCCTTATGAGGAGTGTTTTGAACTCTGCACCTGGTAGATTGCTTGTCTCTATTTTATTTAGGTCTTTTTCTGGAGTTTTGTTTTATTCTTTCATTTGGGACATGTTTCTTGGTCTCCTCACTTTGGCTGCCTCCCTGTGTTTGTTTTTCTGTATTAGGTAGGTCTGCCAAATCTCCTGGTCTTGGTGCAGTAGCCTTACATAGTAGGTCTCTTATGGGACCCAGTGGTGCAGTCTTTCTGATCACCTGAGCTGGGTACTTCAGGTGTGTTCCTTGTGTGGGTTGTATATGCTCTCTTGTAGTTGAGCATTGATTGCTATTGGCATATCAGTGGGAGGAATTGTCTCCCATTTAATTGGTTGTGAAGATTGGCCATTACTACAGAGGAGCTGCTATGTAGAGGCCAGACACATGGGGCATAATTTGCTTTAGTGGAGCTCTGGTGCCTGCCAAGTCTGCCCTTTGGGTATGTAATTTTTGGAGATGATTGTGTATTGGAGGAGATCGTGTGGTCTGAAACTTGCCACCAGATGTGTTGGTTCTGAGGCCCCCTTGGGGATTGGGGTGTCTTTAGTTCTGGCTAAGGTCATCTGCTGCCTGTGCCCTGCCATGGGCCACCTGGTATAAGCTACTAAGTGACCTGGAGATAGTTAGTGTTTATGCTGGGATTAGAGGTGCCTGGGAAACGCAAAGCTTCAAATCAAGACCAGCTTCTACTAGTGTCAAGCTTGGGGCCACTTAGGAAGAGTTATGGCCCACTCTGAAGCCAGATGTTGCTTATTTGGCATTTGTGAACCTTTGAGAAATCTTAGAAAAATCTTCAGCATGAGCCAAGATAGGCCTCTTGTATTAAAAAGCCCCTGGAAGTGGCTTGGGTGGACTCACAAACCAGGTTGGGTAGGGTGTCAGGGAAACACCAGGGTGAGGTGAACAGTATTAGGCAGGTTAATGGAGACTCAAATATCATGTCTGCTTATGCCTGCAGCCTTGGTGAGGGGAGGTCTCAGAAAAGGATCAATGGCTTCTTCCAGCACTTTTGTCTGGGAGAAAGCTGCCGCTCAGCCTTCACCTGAAGTCAGACAATTCGGTTCTTCCCTTTAGGTCCTAGCACCTTTCTAGCTGCTGCCCTAGTGCTGGAGCTCAGAGCAGGTGAGACTGAGCAAGTCCATGCATGAGCCCTTTAAGAGGAATGCTTGGGCCTCTAGAAGCCTCCATCTCACTCAACCATAATTGCCTTTGGTTTTTACAGCCAAAAGTTATGGGATTTTTCTTCCCTACACTGGTGTGGGACTGGGATCCTTGGCTTTTGTGGGAAGACCCCTGTAGTCAAGAAATCCTTCCTGATTTATAACCATACACATGTGTGTGGGACCAGGAAGTTCTGTGTTTCTGCCCCTCCTATCAGTCTCAACATGTCTTCTGTATACCCTTAGTTATAGGACTTCTATTCAGCTAGAGGAAATTCTCAATGATGGTTGTTCTGTACCTTAGCTATAATTTTGATATGGTTGTGGGAAGATATGAGTAGCATTTATTTACTCTACCATCTTGACCAGAAGTTAACCAGTTGGTTTTAAAGTAATGTCTGAAAAAAAAGCTGGTTTGTGTAATATCCTCATTACAAGCCTACATTTGCATTTCTTTCAATATCTGATTTCTGAAAATCCCCAGAGACATAGGGCAGGAAAATGTTGAGTTTCATTATTATCTGAAAGACCTGAATTAAATTCCAGGTCAGTTATTTACTAGCTGTGTTACTTCAGCAAGATAGCTTTACCTTTCTGAACCTCATTTCTTTTTCCTTACAAACACACTGTTAATTGTTAGAAATAATATTTGTTTATTGTGGAACACTTAGAAAAATCTGAAAAGAATTAGAAAGAATAAACAAAAAATTAACCATATTTCTGGCCCCTCCTGATAGCTATTGTTATCATTCTGTATATGGAGAGACTGAATACACAGACAGACATGACCAGACCATATATAAAATTAGAACTGTGACCCATAACCCCAGCAACCAGAAGAGGAAGTCAGACTACAAACTCTGCAGCAATCAAGCCCCAAAACATCAGGGCTTGGTCAGTAACCTCTGGCTTCCCTAATTTTTGACTCCTGCTTCCAATTTAGGATCAACCAGAAAAAGACAAATATGTTCTCTTAACTAATCACACAGGATGCTCCATTCCTCATCAGCCCATACCCAGTTTCCCATGCCAACAATCTCCCATCAGGGTATGCCTGAAGCCTTCCCCGTTTTCCACTACAAAGCTTTTCCTGGCTTTCTGTCTTGGTGGACTCCCTTGTATAGCAAGTTCTGAACAAATAGTCTTTGCTTGTTCCCATTTGAGTGGTCTTTTTTTATTTGAACAATATTATTCTTCATTCTTTTTTTCCAATGTATATTCATTCATCATATATATTTTATATTTGGATATAATGTATTATGTAGCTCTGAAAATATGCCATGAAATATCAAATGACTTGAAAAATCAATAGATATGATTTTTAAATGACTGATGATAATCCATCCCATGAACATATACTCAGTTAACCATTGCTCTGTTGTTTGGCCCTTTAGCCTGTCTTTGCTCATCTGTAAAACGGGCATATGAATATCAATTCTTAGGATAGTTGTGAAAATAAAACAAAATCAAATCTGTAGCTTCTAGAAGAATTTCAGGCACATAATAGACGTGCCATAAATGTTAATAACCCTGTCAGTGAAATAGAGTGCTTCATGTCAAGGTTCCATCACTCTTCACTCTTCTACCCCTCCTTCCCATAATCTGGGTCCCTTTGCAGGCTCCCATTCTTCACCACTCGGGTCAAAACAATTCTATTGCCCAGGAAAGCAGTCTGGGAGTCACAGATCAGGTTTCTTAGCTTAGCCCACAACAAAAAATCTACTCAGACAGTGAACTTGGTGATGAGTATACAAAGCCCCTATAGGGGTTTTCCTGTTGACATGGCAACCTGACTACCAGCTGTCAGGCAGTTAGGGTACTTCACCATCAGGACCTGATTAACAATTCTCATCTGGGGAGGGGAGTGGTGCATACATAAAAACACTTGTTCTAAGGGCTCTGTTAATCACCCTCTTCAGCCACACTAAACAAGTCCCTCTTTGAAGCTTGATTTAAGATATGCTCTTTATTATCCTCCCCTACCCCAGCAGCTGCTTAACTGAGGGCTGCAAATAATATCTGCTTGAAGACTTTTTGTCTTCCAGTTTCCACCTGACTGGCTTTCAAAAGCTTTCCCAGCCCATGCTTCAGCCCATCCTTTGCAGGAACATTCAATATGTAGAAACTACAGGAAGACACAATAGACAAGAAACAGCCAGTTGTCAAAAGCACAAACTGATTCAGAGACAGAAATCACTTTCTTAAGGAGCAAGTTATTGCCCTGTAGTCAGAGACAAATAGTTTGGAGCCCAGCTATTCTGAGCACACAGCACAGTGGGGCCTAGGCTGTCTGATACAAGTAGATTCAATCTCTTTTTTACTCCTTAAATTTCAGACAAAGGGTCTGGTTCCTTTTCTGGAGGAGCACACGGTTGTCTTAGGGCAGATTTGTATAAAATCCACAGTAGTTGACAGAGATGGCATGGCCTACGAAGCCTAAAGTATTTACTATCAGGCCCTTTACAGAAAAAGTTTGCAGAACCCTGGAATAAAAGGAATCGTCTGGTTTCAAAAAGAGATCAGAGTTGCAGGGTGAAAAATGGCAAGACCCTCACTTTTAAAACAATTATTTATTGACTTTAGAGAGAAAGGAAGGGAGAGAAAAAGAGATAGAGATTTGTTGTTCCACTTATTTATGTATTCTTTGGTTGCTTCTTGTGTGCACCTTGAGCAACAATTGAACCTGCAACCTTGGCATATTATGATGACACTCTAACCAACAAAGCTACCCAGCTAGGGTTGGCAGAACTCTCACTTTCCATAGTGGTGGTATCTCTCAGGGTAGCAAGATATCAAAGGAGTGGTTGGACTGAAGACACCAGGGCTTTCTGCTTTAGCAAGATTTGTGTGTCCATAGAAGCTGAGAACCTATTAACAGCACTATTAACAACAAATCAGCTAAAATTAATGTAGGTGGTATGACAATAAGAGGGGAAAAAACAAATAAAAGCTTAAGAGATATCTAGGGAAATGGGAAGTGATTTTGAAATGATAGAGGGAGAGGAAATACTAAGAGTGAGGAACAAAAACCAGGCTAAGACAGGGAAAAATTAAAATTTGAGATGAAAAGAAAAAGAAAAAAGAATAAAAAGGGAGAATAAAGAAAAGTAAAAGGGCAAGATGAAAGATAAATAGAAGACAAAAAAAAAAAAGAAAAAAACAGGCTAAGACAGGACAAAATTTAAAATTTCAGAAGAAAATAGAGTAGAAGAGGGCACCAGTAATGTTTGATATTTGAAATAGAAAATTAGTGATTTATAGATAAAACTGAAAAAAATTCAACAACATCTACCATACCCAGAACCAACAAGCAAGGATTGCTAAAGATAGAGAGAGAATGTGGGTATTTTAAGAGCATGGAAAAAGGATATGAGATGACCATTGACCAGAATATTGGTTTTGTGTGTCTGGACAGTGTGCAAAATGGAAACTAGTTGTATTAAGAGAGAAAACAAAATTTAAAATGAAAATAATGAGAGGAAAGAAGAAGGTAAAATGGGGTAAGAGAAGGGAGGGGCAAAATATATGAATTGAAAGAAACAGTACAGAATCTAGTGACTTAATATGCACAAACTTGCTAGACAAGAAATGAATATTAAAAAGCTATGCAGGAAAGAAAATATCACAAATCATGGAGAAGACCACAGTGGATTTCATCCAGTAGCCTCTAATATTTACCACTGTTTTTTTCTTTTTGAATCTGCCTCTGGTGATGTCAGATGTTGACCTTGTCTGACCTTAGGCAACCACTTGGAGACTTCCAGGGATCTACTGTCTGTGGCTTCTCCTTCAGTTGTTAATCTAGTCATTCTGCACTCAGCAATCAGGTTTAAGCACAGTAGGGCAGGGCAGAATCCCTCCTGGGGTCAGGGCTATTGTTTCCCCTCAGGCTGCTACTGCTCGGAGGGGAGTGGTCTGCCTGAGCAAGATGGCTGCTGCTGTATGGAAGATGACTCAGCACTGGGATCCCAGCATCTATTCTCTCAGTTCTCTTCCCAAAGCTTCTGTCTCCAGTTTCTCCTCAGGCATCTCTAGCCTGCTCTGCCCCTACCTTTGCCAGAGCCCTGGGTATGTGGCTGAAAATGAAAATTTGTGTGTTGGCTCTTTAAATGGCTCTTTGCATATCCAGCCCTCCATCTCTGGCAGAGAGCAATCCTGCCACTTTTCACTGCTGTTTTTTATCTGTGTATTTTTGGGGCTCTTGTGCTCTAGGCTGGGAATGCCAGTTTAAGGTTTAGACCCCATTCTTCTCAGGGGATTGAACCGGCTGCTTACCGTATTTTTCAGACTGTAAGACGCCCCCCCCCAAATATGGGAAGAAAAAAGGGTGTGCATCTTATAGTCCGAATGTAGCTTACCTGGTTGTTTACATTTACATTGGTAAAATATTATGTTATTTATGTTATTAAATATTCTACCACATTTTTTGCTTCAAAATTTTTTTTCCTATTTTCCTCCTCTAAAACTTAGCTGCGTCTTATGGTCTGAAAAATGCAGTAATTATCTCTCTGGCACAGCTGTCTGTGGGCACCCAGCCAGCCCTCTCAAGTCTCTACCATGCTCCTTACCAGACAGGTTGTGCTGAAGCTGATTCTTCTGCCTGTCCGAGATTATAAGGCTTCTCTTCTGCTATTGCTCAGTTGTTTGTTCCAGGTAATTTCTCCAGAATATAGTTGTAATTTTAGATTGATACTAGGAGGAGGTTAATATGACTTCCATTTACTCCTCCACCATCTTTTCCCCCTTCTGGTGTTCATAGTTTTGACCTTATTTTTCTTAAATCCCTTTAACATTTCATGTAATAATGGCTTGGTGATGATAAACTCCTTTAGCTTTACCTTATCTAGGAAGCATTTTATCTGCCCTTCCATTCTAAATAATAGCTTTGCTGCATGGAGTAATCTTGATAGTAGGTCCTTGCTTTTCATCACTTTATATACTTCTTGCCAGTTCCTTCTTGCCTGCAAAATTTCTTTTGAGAAATCAGCTGATAGTCTTATGTGAACTCCCTTGTAGGTAACTCTCTGCCTTTCTTTTGCTGCTTTTAAGATTCTTTATTTATCTTTAACACTTGGCATTTTAATTATGATGTGTCTTTGTGTGATTTTCTTTGAGTCCAACTTGTTTGGGCTCCTTGTGCTTCCTGGAATTTTATGTCTCTTTCCTTTGCCAAGCTAGGGATGTTTTCTTTCATTATTTTTTCAAATAAGTTTTCAATTTCTTGCTCTTCATCTTCTCCTTCTGGCATCCCTATGATTTGGATATTGGCCCTTTTGGAGATGTCCCAGAGTCTTCTTAAACTCTTTGTTTTTTTGTTTTTTGGGTTTTTTTTTTTTGAATTCTTATTTCTTCATTTTGTTCTGGTCGACTGTTATTTCTTCATTATGTTCCAAATCATTGATTTGAATCCCAGCTTCCTTCCCTTCACTATTGGTTTCCTGTCTTTTTCTTGATTTCCCTTAGTATAGCCTTCATTTCTTCCCTTATGCTTTTTCTGTATTCAACAAGATCTTTGGGCATTCTGACCACCAGTGTTTTGAACTCTGTGTATAATAGGTTGTCTATCTCCTCATTAGTTTTTCTGGGGCTCTGTTCTGTTCCTTCATTTGGGCCATATTTCTTTGTCTCCTCATTTTGGCAGCCTCTTTGTGTCTGCGTACTAGGTAGAGCTGCTTTGATTCTCTGTCTCAGTGCACATGTTAAGTGGTATGGGACAGAGCTTTGGGTATTTACTGGGGGGTGGGGTGGCAACCTGCTTCACTGCTTTATGGCTTCATGTGTGTGTGGGCTTCCGGTCAAGAAAGAGGCATGGCATAGGAAGACATGCTTAACCTCATTGAACAACCATGAGGAAGAACACAACTAACTTAATAATGAAAAACACCTAAAACTTCCAGAAAATCACCCAGAACTGTGCAGAAGTCTGACAACTGAGCAAATCTTCATGATTTTAATCTAAAGAGCATTGAGAAGTTATCAGCTTTCTTCCTCCCCCTCCTCCTCCTCTTTTTTCTCTCTTTCTTTTTTTCTGCAGGATCCCTTCTGCTGATGTCACAGAAAGCTATAGTCAAAAGGTAGCAAAGAAGGGTAGAAGAGACGGGTTTTGAAATGATTAAAATTTGTTCATATGCTCACTTGTATCTTGTTATAATTTTCTTTATAAAACATCTTGGGAAAAATATTGGTTTACACAAAAGTATATTGGAATGGGCAGGATTTGGGGAACATTTGGTGGCAGTGACCCTTTTTACTGAGTAAGGAAGAATTTTGGACTCCAAGGGGACTAGATCAGGGGCTGAGCTTGGAGAAGCTCAGGTTTCTGACCTCCATCAGCATTTCTGCCACTCCCCCCCAGCACATGCCAGTCCCTGCCTTGTGGTTCCACTGCCCACCATCCCCTTCTTCCAGCCCCTTCCTGCCATTTTCACTCTCTTTAAGAAAAACCATTGCTATAGGACACAAAGGCTTAAAAATTGTATTGCCTTCCTTCAAAAGATAAATTCCCTGGAAAATATAAAATAAATGACAAAGAGAGACAAGGAAAATATGTTCTATTGTCATGGTCATCCCTGCCCCCCACCTCCATCTCTTGATTCCTTTTGGGTTCTGGACATATGAAATGCTGCTGTGTTTTCCTCTTCTGCTTTCTTCTCTTTTTCCTTGTCTTCTTCCTCCTTATTTTGGAGAACAATTTGTTGTACTAAAGTAAAAACCTTTAATAATGGAGAAGCTGTCTTTTGGAGAGTTTTCCATCCACCTATGTCATCACAGAAAGAAACCAGACTGTGGTACAAAATAGGCATGGGGTGGAATTCTGGGTTATATCTGCCATTTAATGCTATGTGACTCTGAGTAAGTCACTTCACCTCTCCAAACTGCATTCTGTTTTGTAAGATAGAGATAATAATAGCAATTGTAAAGTTGTTTATTTAATTAAGTAAAAGACCATATGGCAGTACTTGAGTATAGGAGATACTTTATTAGGGGCAGTATTAATAAAAATAATGATTATAATTTGTCTACATTTAGACAAATTAGAATGGATATGAGACATGTATATGAGACATGTATATAGACCTACTTTGTTTTTTTAAATATTTTTTTATTTTTCAGTGATAGTTGGCATACAATATTATATTAGTGGTAGGTGTACAACACAGTGATTAGACATTGATATAACTTCTAAAGTGATCTGTTACCCCAATAAATCTAGTACCCTCCTGACACTATTTATAATTATTATGATATTATTGATATTTCTTATGGTAAACTATTCGTGTTTTGTCACCAAATGAGTATGAAAAATCTTGTATTGTTCTTAGATTCAGAATGTGAGTAAAGTATTGAAAGCTTGTAGCAGGAATGTATGGTGTTCCCTAAGTGTGCTGAAGTGGAAAACATGCTGAGCCCCTGCCTATACCCTGCCACCTCCAGAATTTGATAATTTTTAAATCATACTCCATCAAGGTATCAATGAGAAGTATGAATCTGCATGTCCTAGATTGAAATTAGAGGAAAGGAGACTGGCACAATACATCTTTCAGGCCTGAATTCTCTGGGTCGCTGTCTGCCCTTGCCCATGGGCTGGTCCCCCATGAGCTTTCATCAGCTCTGCCAATGTCAAAGTTAGCTGATGAGCTGAACTCCTATTGGTTTTCTTTCAGCCCTTTCCTCATTTCTTATAAGGACTATTTAAAGCACAAATCCTAATCTTTTACTTGGACCCATTTTTAGATGCTAAAATAAAGAAAATTAAGTGTACTAAGACTGGATATATTTCTGTCATGCACACAAAATTGCAAGGGTGCTCACAGCTCTTGTATAGGAATATCTTCACTATATTTAATCATAGGAAAACTTCACAGGGAGGCTTAGGTTAGCTCTTTTTATCCAGTGACAATATAAGAAAGATTTCACTTGGAGTAACAAATAAGATTATTCTATCAAGACTTTTTTGCTGAGCCCATACTTGAGAAGCAAATAACTACCCTTCTAGTCCAAATTAAGTATTTTGTATTAGAAATTTTTGTAATTTTCTCTGTTAATCATTTCTCTGTGAACATGTCCACATATTTTGCAAGGTAATTCCCATGGTCCTTGCTGATTGGGCACGTGACTTGCCACCCTGACCAATTAGATCAGGTGTAATCCCTACTCAATTTCAGCCAGTCAGATTCCCTGTCTTTGGGATTGAATTTGGGCTTCTGAGAGCTACATTGTACCTGTTGAGCATTTAAAGAGAGAAGTAAAGTCAGCAATGGGGACTTTATATTTGCTCTTGTGCCAAGAAGTGGAAAGAACTGATTAAGAGAGATAAAAAGAGATATAGAGACAGATATAGAAATGACAGAGAGAGGTTCCTATTCTACTTAGGATAATCATGACAGCAGAGGTACTGAACATTTGTAAAAAACTCTATGTGAATAAAACAAAAGAAGGCTATGCATTGTTAGATAGCCCAAGAAAAGTTCTCCTGCAGTCCAACGACCAGGTTACAACAGGAAATGCAGCCAGAATGAATCACTTCAAAGGAAAAGCTGTAATTTCAAATGAAATTACCAGCTGTGTTTTTCAGTTGCTACATGAAGCAGGTATTAAAACTATTTTCACCAGAAAATGTGAGGGAGGAGACAGCATTCATTGCACCTAAGTGTGAAATGATTCTAAGAATGGGTTTATGGAAAAATAGCAACTGGTTCTTTCTTAGTGTTAAGGAAGGATACAAGTTTTAACCACCTAAAGTGGTGATATTTTCAAGGGCGGTGCCAATAATGATCCACAGTGGTCTGAGGAGCAGCACATTGCTGCAAAATTTTGCTCTTCTGAACTTTTGACCAAACTGAAGGTGATAACATGAGTCATGCAATACAGGCTATTTTTTAGAAGATTTTATTTATTTGTCTTAGAGAGAGGGGGAGGGAGGGAAAAAGACAGTGAGAGAAACATCGATATGCAAGAGAAATATTGATTGGCTGCCTCTTGCCTGCCTGAACTACAGACTGGGCCCTTAACCCAGGAATGTGTTGACTGAGAATTGAACTGTGGACCTTTTGGTTCACAGGCCAGTGATCAGTCCACTGAACCACACCAGCCAGGGCTTACACAGGCTATTTTTGAAAAACTAAAGAAATCCTGATTGCCCCAGGACTGTACACTTGTTGATATGAAGATCGAATTTGGTGTTGATATCACCACCAAAAAAAATAAATTATTCCTGCTGATGTTATTGATAATGATTCCTGAAGACTTTTGTCATCAGATCAAAGCCAACAGAAAGACAAACAGTCATATTGTGACCTCAAAAATGTAACTCCTGAAGGGCTCTAGATGGTAAAGGAAAATTTTGAGTGAGTTGCAGGAAGAGCAGAGTTGCTTCTAAAACCGGAAAGTCAATGCAGTGTTGTAGAATTGATGGGTCAACCTCTAATCTCAGTCACTGTGAAAATTAAAGAAGGCTTGTGGAAATTTTGGCATCCATGTGAACTCTGGGTAACCTTTGTCCGTAAAGGACAGATAAAACTTTGAGGATTAAAGCTGAATATGAAGGGGACTACATTCTTACTGTATTTGTGGTAGCAGCAGGCAGAAATAATGGTTTAAGGCCATTGATGTCTGGTAACATTACATACCCAGTTATCAGCTGCCCTCCCCTCAGTCCAGACTGAGGAGCTTAGAATGTGTGGTCTTCTCTTTGGCTACCCAATGGTCTTGGCTGTTTAACTATACTTTCTCCAGGAGGGCCAGCTCTGTTTGCTGCTCAGATATTTGGATTAAACAACCATTTGTTAGGGACTAAACTACAAGCAAGTATACTTGTTACAGAACAGACAAAGTGGGGGTTGAACGATATGAAAGACCCCCCTTTTTTTTCTGGGGGTTCCTCCCCTGTACCAGTTTCGCTTTGCCTGCCACCAGAGGAAAGGCATAAAAGGAAAGGAATTATTTATTTAGAAGTTGTACAGACTAAAGTTCTTTATAATACGCAAAAATGCACACAGTCCTTCCCTCTCCCTCTGCCCCATCTGGGGTACCGTATCTCAGGCAGGCTGCCGGCACCATCCATGTGGCAAAAAGGGAGCACTTCCAAAGCCACATGGTCCTGACTCTCAACCAAGCTGCGTGATTCCCACTCTGCCAAAACTGCGTGGTCCCAACAAGACGCCCAAGCCATGTGCTCCCTAAAAGAGACGACAAATGGCTGTCCCACCTGGGTTTAAATCCCAGCGCCAATCTTTCTCTGCAGCCTCATTTCCAGCTCCTCCCACAGCTGGCCACAGCTGCCAGCATTCCTGGCAGGTGTGGCCGTGTGGTGTGGAATCAATTATCTCCAAGCTCTTCTGGACCCCATTACAAATCCCTCTTTAGGGGACCCCATTACAAATCCCCCCTGCACCCTGTTACATACTGAACACATGGATGTCCTTGAAGCAGGCTGACAAAAGAATCAGGCAGGGTAATTTTTTTTAAAGTATAAAAAATATAAATTTTTAGTTTAGCTGAAGAAAAATATCAAGGAAGATAAAAAGAATTTTAAATCAATCAGAGGAAACAAAGAACATTTATTAGTGAAAAAATGTGTGTGTTTATGGCAGAGAGAATGCAGAATAACAACCACATGCAGACAGAAAAAGAGATAAGAAACCAATTTAAGAGAGACTAAGAGCAAAATCTTGGTTTTGATTTTTTTAAAATTACTTTATTGTTCATCAATTACAGTTGTCTGCATTTTCTCCCCTCTCCTCCCCTCCGCCCCCTCCAAACCCTCCCTCCCTAGCTTCCACCCTCCCCCTTGGTTTTGTCCATGTGTCCTTTATAGTAGTTTCTGAAAACCCTCTCACAATCCCTTCCCCCTTCCCCTCTGGCTATTGTTAGATTGCTCTTAATTTCAATGTCTCTGGTTATATTTTGTTTGCTTTTTTCTTTTGTTGATTATGTTCCAGTTAAAGGTGAGATCATATGGTATTTGTCCCCCACCGACTGGCTTATTTTGCTTAGCATATTGCTCTCCAGTTCCATCCATGCTGTTGCAAAGGGTATAAGCTCCTTCTTTCTCTCTGCTTTGTAGAATTTCACTGCGTAAATGTACCATAGTTTCTTGATCCACTCATTTGCTGATGGGCACGTAAGTTGCTTCTAGCACTTGGCTATTGTAAATTGTGCTGCTATGAACATTGGGGTGCATAGGTTCTTTTGGATTGGTGTTTCAGGGTTCTTAGGGTATAATCCCAGCAATGGAATTGCTGGGTCAAAAGAGAGTTCCATTTTTAGTTTACTGAGGAAGTTCCATGCTGTTTTCCACAGTGGCTTCACCAGGCTGCATTCCCACCAACAGTGCACTGATGTTCCCTTTTCTCTGCATCCTCTCCAACACTTGTTTGTTGATTTGTTTATGATGGCCATTCTGACTGGTGTGAGGTGGTATCTCATTGTGGTTTCAATTTGTATCTCTCTGATGGCTAGTGATGCTGAGCATCTTTTCATAAGTCTCTGGGCCCTCTGTATATCCTTTTTCAAGAAGTGTCTCTTCCTGTCTTTTGCCCATTTTTTAAATGGGTTTTTTGTCTTCCTGGAGTGGAATCGTATGAGTTCTTTATATATTTTGGAGATCAAACCCTTGTCTGAGGTATCATTGGCAAATGTGTTTTCCCATATGGTTGGCTCTTTTTTTTATTTTAATAGTTTTCTTTAGCCATGCAGAAAGTTTTTATTTTGATGAAGTCCTATTTGTTTATTCTTTCTTTTTATGTCTCTTGCTCTAGGGGACATATCAGTGAAGATGTTGCTGTGTGGAATGTCTGAGATTTTCCTACCAATGTTTTCCTCTAGGGCTTTTATGGTATCATGACTTATATTTAAATCTTTTATCCACCTTGAATTTATTTTTGTGTATGCTGTAAGTTGATGCTCGAGTTTCATTTTTTTTTTTTTTTGCATGTAGCTATCCAGATTTCCCAACACCATTTTTTGAAGAGGCTATTTTTACTCCATTTTATGCTGCTGCTCTTTTTGTCAAAAATCAATTGGCCATGGAGACTTGGGTTTATTTCTGGGCTCTCTATTCTGTTCCATTTGTCTATCTGTCTGTTTTTATGTCAGTACCAGGCTGTCTTGACTACAGTGGCCTTATAATACAGTTTGATATCAGGTATTGTGATCCCTCCTACTTTACTCTTCTTTCTCAAAATTGCAGCAACTATTTGGGGTTGTTTATGGTTCCATATAAATTTTTGAAGTGTTTGTTCTATATGTATGAAATATGCCATTGGTACTTTGATAGAGATTGCATTGAATCTATAAATTGCTTAGGGGAGTATGGACATTTTGATGATGTTGTTTCTTCTGATCCATGAGCACGGTATATGTTTCCATTTGTTTGTGTCTTCCATGATTTCTTTCTTCAGTATTGTGTAGTTTTCTGAGTACAGGTCTTTTACCTCCTTGGTTAGGTTTATTCCTAGGTATTTTTTTTGTTGTTGTTGCTATATCAAATGGGATTTTCCCCCTGATTTCTGCTTCTGATGTTTCATTGTTGGTATACAAAAATGCCTTTGATTTCTGGATATTGATTTTGTATCCCGCTGATTTGCCAAATTCAATTATTAGGTCGAGTAGTGTTTTTGGCAGAGTCTATAGGATTTTCTATGTACATTATCATGTCATCTGTGAACAATGAAAGTTTTGTTTCCTCCTTTCCAACTTGGATGCCTTTTATTTCCTTTTCCTGCCTGACTGCTGTAGCTAAAACTTCCAGTACTATGTTGAATAGAAGTGGTGATAGTGGACAACCTTGTATTGTTCCTGATCTTAGTGGGAAAGATTTTAGCTTTTCCCCATTGAGTATGATGTTGGCTGTAGGTCTCTCATATGTGGCCTTTATTATGTTGAGGAATGCTCCCTCTATTTCCACTTTGCTGAGTGTTTTTTATCATAAATGGGTGCTGTACCTTATTGAATGCTTTTTCTGTATCTATGGATATGATCATGTGATTTTTGTCTTTCCTTTTGTTTATGTGATGTATTACATTTATTGATTTGCAAATATTGGACCATCCTTGCATCCCCTGGATGAATCCAATTTAATCATAGTGTGTGATCTTTTTAATGTATTGCTGGATGTGGTTTGCCAATATTTTGTTGAGGATTTTAGCGTCTATGTTTATCAGCGATATTGGCCTGAAGTTTTCTTTCTTTGTTGTGTCTTTATTTGGTTTTGGGATTAGGGTGATACTGGTTTCATAAAAAGAGTTTGGGAGTCTTCCCTTTTCTTGAATTTTTTGAAATAATTTATGAAGGATAGGGGTTAGCTCTTCCTTAAATGCTTTGTAGAATTCTCCTGTGAAACCATCTGGTCCAGGGCTTTTGTGTGTCGGGAGTTTTTTGATTACTGCTTCAATTTTGTCTGCTGTTATTGGTCTGTTCAGGCTTTCTGTTTCTTCTTCATTGAGTTTTGGAAGATTATATGTTTCTAGAAATTTGTCCATTTCACTTAGGTTTTCAAATATCTTGGCATATAGTTCTTCATATTAATTTCTTGCAATCCTTTGTATTTATGTGGCATCAGTTGTAATCTCTCCTCTTTCATTTCTGATTGTGTTTATTTGGGTTCTCTCTCTTCTTTCCTTGATGAGCCTGCTTAAAGGCTTGTAGATTTTGTTTATCTTTTCAAAGAACCAGCTACTGCATTCACTGATGCTTATAATTGTGTTTTTAGTCTCCATGTCATTTAATTCTGCTCTGATCTTGATTATTTCCTTCCATTTTCTCTGGGCTGTCATTGTTGTTGTTCCTCGAGTTCTTGTAGGTGTAGGATTAGGTTGTTTGTTTGAAATGTTTCTATCTTTTGTGGGTAGATCTGCATCGCTATGAACTTCCCTCTTAGGACTGCGTTTGCTGTGTCCCATAAGTTTTGGATTGTTGTGAGTTCATTTTCATTTGTTTCAAGAAACATTTTTATCTCTTCCCTAATCTCATTCTTGACCTATTCATTGTTTAATAGCATGCTATTCAATCTCCATGATTTTTTTTTAAGATTTTATTTATTTATTTTTAGAGAGAGGGCAAGGGAGGGAGAAAGAGAAGGAGAGAAACAGCAATGTATGGTTGCCTCTCACATGGCCCTCACTGGTGACCTGGCCTGCAACCCAGGCATGTGCCCTGACTTGGAATCGAACCAGGACCCTTTGGTTCCCATCCTGCACTCAATCCACTGAGCTACACCAGCCAGGGCTCAATCTCCATGATTTTGAGTGTTTGGGTTTTTTTTCCTTGGGGTTGGTTTCTAATTTCAGTCCCTTGTGGGCAGAGAAAATACTTGATATGATTTCAATTTTCTTGAATTTGTTGAGGCTTGTTTTGTGTCCTATCATATGGTCTATCTTTGAAAATGTTCCATGCGCATTTGAAAAGAATGTATATTTAGCTTCTTTGGGGTGAAAAGCTCTATCATATATCAGTTCAGTCCATTTCATCTAGGGCATTGTTCAATGCCACAATATCTTTGTTGATATTTTGTTTGGAAGATCTGTCCATTTTTGACAGATCTTTTGACAGTGGGGTGTTAAAATCCCTTACTATTATTGTGTTGCTGTCAATATCTTTCTTGAAGTCCTCCAAGATTTTCTGTATCTATTTGGGTGCTCCTATGCTGGGTGCATATATATTTACAATGTTTATGTCTTCTTGGTGGATTCTTCCCTTGAGTATTATGAAGTATCCTTCTGGTTCTCTCTTTATGGCTCTTTTTTTGAAGTCTATTTTGTCTGATATGAGTATTGCTACCTTGGCTTTTTTTTTTTTCCCTGTCCGTTTGCTTGAAAAATTTGTTTCCAGCCCTTCACTTTCAGTCTTTTGTCCTGAGGTGGGTCTCTTGCAGGCAGCATATGTGTGGGTTATGCTTTCTTATCCATTCAGTCATTCTATGTCTTTTGATTGGAGCATTTAATCCATTTACGTTTAAGGTTATTATTGATAGGTACTTATTCATCACCATTTTTTTGTACCTGTGTTCCTCTCTCTCTCTCTTTTCCTTCCTTTCCGTAAAGCAACCCCTTTAGCATCTCTTGCAGAGCTGGTTTGGTGGAGGGAGGTGTATTCTTTAGATTTCTATTGTCTGGGAAGCTTCTTATTTGGCCTTCTATCTTGATTGAGAGCCTTGCTGGGTAAAGTAGCCTTGTTTGCAGGCCTCTGGTTTTCATTATTTGGAATATTTCTTGCCATTCTCTTCTGGCTTGGAGCGTTTCCATTGAGAAGTCAGCTGCTAACCTTATTGGAGCTCCCTTGTATGTTACTTCCTGTTTGTCCCTTGCTTCTTTTAAGATTCTTTCTTTGTCTTGGAATTTTGCCATTTTAATTATGATGTGTCTTGAAGTGGGCCTCTTTGGGTTCCTTTGATTGGGACTTTCTGTGTTTCCTGGATGTGTGTGACTTTTTCTCTCATCAAATCTGGGAAGTTTTCCATCATTACTTTTTCAACCAGGTTTTCTATCCCTTGCTCTTCTTCTTTTCCTTCTGGTATCCCTATTATATGAATACTATTACGTTTCATGTTGTCCTGCATTTCCCTTAATCCCTCTTCATTCTTTCTGAGCCTCTTTTCCTTTTCTTTCTCAGTGTTTTTTTCTTCCTTGTCCTCCAGCTTGCTGATCCGATCCTCTGCTTCATTGAGCCTGCTTTTGATTCCTTCTACTGTGTTCTTCAGTTCAGAAACTGTATTCTTCATTTCTTCTTCTCCCTTGTTGATAATGTCTATTTCCTTTCCCATGCCGATATAGTTTTCAGTGAGTTCATTGTAGTTTCTGGTAATTCTCTGTGAGCTCATTGAGCTTCCTGATAACCAATGCTGTGAACTCAATATCTGATAGTTGCCCTGCGTCTGTTTCATTTCATTCTTTCTGGGGTTTCCTCCTTTCCTTTCATTTGAGGATTGTTTCTTTGTCTTCCCATTGTTTGTGAGACTCTTCTTGTTAGTCTCTATTTCTTAAATTGATCTGTTCTGTCTCCCTGTGTTTATGGTAGGAACTTCTATAGTAGAATACCTGTGAGATTCAGTGATGCAGTCTCCTTAATCTCCTGAGCTTGCTGGTCTTAGACTGTTGTTTATGTTGACTCTCTGTATGTCTTTGGGTTTTGATTGTTGTTAGGTCTTTCTTTGGTGGGTCCTTTCCTCCAGCTGGTTAATTGAGGGTCACTCCATCCACCACACCTTGTATTCTGTTGTGCAGGTGTGGACAGGTTGTGTTGAAGCTGATTCTTCTGTGTGAAAAAGGTTTTGAGGCTTCTTTCTCACTCTTGTTCAGTTGTATGTTGTGGGTAATTTCTCCACCAATTGGTTGTATTTCCAGGTCGTTCCTGGATTGAGGTTAGTGTGGGTTCTACTACCTCCTTCACCTTCTTCCATTGTTTTCTGTTGGTGGTTCCTTTGTTGGTGGATTTCCTCCTCCAGCAAGTGTACTGGTGTTCACTGCTCCCACCTTGCAAGTTCTCAGAGTAGCAAAGTGAAATTTGTCTCACTGCCTCTGTTTTTCTGGGATGATCCCTGTTTGGGTCTAACTCTGGTCTTTTCACAGCTCCAGGTTTTAATGTCTCACTGTCTGATCATTCAATATCCCATATAATTTTGGTCTCCAATCTTCATACATGCTAGAATACTGTTGACTGTTCATTCTGTTCCTCAGAAGATTGGCTAGGTGTTTCACCAGTGAGTAGAGGGATGTGGACCCCGCTCCCACCTATCTCACTTCTACATTTATCAGTTTTGCTTTCTATTACTGTTTGCAGTACTTTATGGATGTTAATTGTATTTTCTGTCCTTTCATTTCATAATATGTCCCTGTACATTGAAGATAAATACAAACCTTCCTTTTTTCTTTTGTAAGTTTAAATATGATGTATGTGTGTATGGTTGTTATTTGAGTGGGTTTTGTTCCTTGCAAATAAGGAATCCCAAGAGAGATTTACTTTCATAATCTCACCTATGATCAGTGACATTTTCAAGATGGCAAGTATTTAAATTTTATTTTTTAATCCTCACCCAAAGATATACTTTTTATTATTGATTTTAGAGAGACAGAAATCAGGGGGAGAGAGAGAGAGAGAGAGGGAGAGAGAGAGAGAGAGAGAGAGAGAGAGGGAGAGAGAGAGAGAGATGTGAGAGAGAAACATCAATTGGTTGCCTCCTGTACACAACTCGACTGGGGATTGAACCTGAAATCTATCTAGGTATGTGCCCTGACTAGGAATTGAACCCTCAAACTTTTGGTGTACTGGATGAGATTCCAACCAACTGAGCCACCTGGCCAGGGCAAAATGGCAACTTTGTTTTAAGAGTAGAACTTATGGTCATAGGACTCGAACCAAAGAGTCGGGCTTCTGTGATCTAGAGTCTTAGCATCATGCTAATTGATTTATCTGTCACTGATGCTCTAACATGTACACATGTATTTGCTCTGATTTCATTCTTTGTATGAGATAAAAATAGGCTCTATAATTTATATCCTCTGCAGCAGAGGGAGACTTTCCATCTGGGATGGATTTCCAAAAATTTCTTACTGGGATCCTAGAGGATTGGAATGGCTCTAAGATTTCCTATCACACCATTGGCCAAGGTATCTTTTTTCCTTCTCCAAAAGATGTGAATTTGACCTTTTTATTGGTCACCAAGGTTGCCAGATTCAGCTTCTTGTGACTTTGATGGAGGCCATCCCACAGAGTTCTATTTGAGGAATGCCAAATGGTCCTTCAGGACCCAGCTGGTACCACCCTCTCTTTCACAGTGTCTGAAATATGCACAGCTATTTTTGTTGAGTTGTAATATTATTGTTTCCAACAAAGTCTAATATTAACAAAATTAGCAATGCCTACAGAGAGGACAGAGAACTCTCAAACCTGCTAGTTGTATGATTTTGGGAAAATCAAAACTCAGTACTTCAGTTTTCTCATCTGTAAAATGATAATATCTACCTAGGTTTATTAGGGGGTCCAATGAGTTAATATTTGTAGAACCCCTAAGATAGTGACTGGTATATAGTATGAGCCTTGTCGAACACACGTGCCTCCTGTTAAAATAGTGAGAGAGGGCAAAGTCTGAACTTTCCCTCACATGGTATGTGAACACTTTCTGTCTGTGGTTTGGAAAGGGGGCAGGCTAAAAAGAATTGGGCCTTGGTGGATTTTGGGCACTACTGGTTGAGATAACACTTCAGCAGACCAAGGGTGAAAGTCTCCCTCCTGAAAGAGTTTTCTTGACATATTCCTGTGAGGCTTAGAGTGTAAGGCAGGAAGGGAGAAAGGAGAAGGTGATGGAGAAAATTTGGGAAATTGCAATAATTTTAAAATTAGTACAAGTCTTCGAAGAAGTCAGTCTCAAATGTTCTGCCATTGACCTCTATGTGTATGTAAATTCATATATAGATATAATTTGAACTCAGGAATACATTCATGACCATAGGGGATGAGGGTTCTTAAGACATGGTCACTTTTAGAACGTAATCTCAGGGAGTTGTTTAAACCATGGTCACAGATTATAAGGATGTTGTTGTTATTTTGGTTTTAAGTCATGTTTATTTAAGAATAACTCACATACAATAAAATTCATCTTTTTTAGAGTATAGCTTTAAGAGTTTGCACATAGTCACAAAACCACCACCACAATAAGATACAAAACATTTCCATCTCCCCCTAAAAGTTCTCACATGTGGAAAACTCTGTTGACCACCCACAGACCTGACAACCACTGATCTGTTCTTTTTTCCCCCCATAATTTTGTTTTTTGCAGATTTTCAGTAAAGCTTCTTTGACTTTTGAGACCAGGTCAGGTGGTAACATCACTTTTAGCATCCTGTAGCCCTTATCACAATTATAATTACACTGCACATATGCAATTGATTAATACATTGATCAGTGTTCATCTTCACAGTTAGACTTCCCCAGATGTGGGTGAGGGCAGAGATGATCTGCTGGTTCATTACTGCATCCCCAGCAGTACCATGGAGCAGATGCTCAGCAAATGTCGCTTAATGAACAAATGATGAACAATTTACTGATGATAAGGAGAGTTCTCTGTCACTATCGACTCAGCAAGAATAATGTGATACTCAATGGTATAAATCTTTAGTATCATGAAACACCAAGAGCTCATATTATTCAGAAATTCCTGAAGAGTATGCGTGGAGTTTGGAGTTATATTGGGTCTGAGTATTAGCAATCAGAACCAGCCATGCTATCCCAGATCATGTCAGGATATCAATTATTTGGAAAAAAATGGGAGACAATCTTTAATTATTTAACACTGTCTTTGGTCGTAATTTTGTCTAACTGCATAGTTAAAGCTGTTTATTTGATCATTTTTACAGTCCATATATTTTGTAGCAAATTTGACATTACAGTGATGCTTAACAGTAAGATCATGAAATCCTCAAAATCAAGCTTATTTTCTGTATGCTTGTCAAATTCAGAAAGGAGATATTTGTATTTTGGGTTGGTTTCTTGTCCCTGTAAGAATAAAGAAAAAGTACAAACCTAATTTATTGTGCCACTTGGGTTTTACAGATAATAAGCTATAATAAACTTGTTAGTAACTAATATAGCATGTCAAGTTGCTACCAGTGCTATTAGACAAGCACCATGTTAAATCTTTTTGTGGGCTATCTCATTGAATCTTTGCAGTAGCCTTATTCGATATGTACTATCATTATCCCTATTCTACAGGTACAGTATCAGATACTCGGCAAGATGTAAGTCACAAGCTAGGCAGCTACTGGTCTGGAGCCAGACATAGCCTTGGCTACCTAACCCACTTTTAACTGTTAAGCCATTCTGCCTCTCTACAAACACAGATACTGTTATGTTTTCAGATTTTCAAAACATAATCTCTTTTGGAGTTATACAGCATGTGTTCCACTGAACAATTAGATTATCCAGAAATATGGAATAAAATATGCTAAAGAAAAATATGTGCTTTGGAAGATTGTTGAACATTTAGTTTGAAAACAAATCAAACCCAAGTGTATAGTCTTCATAATTGAAGGAAAACATAAATAGTACATAAATGGAGAGGCTTTTTAGTTTTCAACCAGAGCTTGTGAAGTATCTTCCAAACTGAAAATGTTAAGGTCACTTGATTTGCTATTATACTGAGCTATGTTTGCATATAGCTCAACCCCAAATGCTCACCCATGTGCTAGCTGTAAAAAAAAAAAAAAAAAATCACAGTAAGGATTGAGGCATGTTAGGAATGATGATACATTCCTCTACAGTCTTTGCCTATTATTGCTTCACTATGCTTATTCTCCTCAAGAGGTCACATCTACCGGTGAGGGCCAAAAGAGGACTTCCAATCCCTCCAAGAGAGCTGAACACTATGTATCTTAAATTGACACATTCTAATGGGATTCATTGCCTCCTCCCCACCTCCACCTTACTTTGGATCTTCTGATTCTTCAGTCTTTCTCTTCTCTGGGAATGGGACTACTGCCCATTTTTTTCCAAAAGTCAAACTGGAATATCATAATTTGCTGCTCCTGTCCTTCAACCTCATAGCCAATCAATGATCAAATTCTGTTCATTCCACCTTCCAAATGTTTCTCATATTCACCACCCTAGTCCAAACCATCATATCAGCTTCCCTTTGGATTGCTTCCCCACGGTCACTCTGTTCTTTTATGTCTTGCCCCCACCCCTATCCCTACTGCAATCTGATCTGCAGTTGGTGTAATTTATTCTTCCTGGACTTAGAAACCATTCCTGGCTTCCTTCTGCCCTCAGGTTATGCCTCTGTGACATTTGGCTTTTCCCCACCTTCCCAACCTCATCACATACTGCTTCCTACTTTCTTCCCCTTTCTCACCAATGACTTACTGGCTCTCATACATCTCTGACATGATTCATGGCATTACATCTGCCATTTCCACACCTTGGAATGCTATCATCCTCACCCCACCACCTTGATTTGTAACTCTTGCTCATTCTTTAGATCTCAGCTATATCTCAATTTTCCAGGAGCCCTTCTTTGACCACCTACACCAAGATAATACCTCTGTTTTACTTTTTCATGAACATTCTACTATTTCATCATCCTTTTTCTAATTACATTTCAGCATACCTCTATAGACTGCTGTAAAGGGAATTCATGCATCTCACCATGGGAAATGTAGCTCTAACGTTTCACATCTAAGGGAGCAAGGACTCCCATGGAACATGGGATGGCAAGCAGGACCCACATGTGTGACAGCAGAATTTCCTGGGGGAAATCAGGATAGTCTGTTTCTTAGATTTAAAACTTGCTCTTGCTAAAATCTCTCTCTCTCTGAATCAAAAGAACTTATGCTAATGCATGTCTAGCTTCCTCAGACCAGTGAGTTCGGCCTAAGCCTGTTGTCTTTCCATTTGCATATCTATCCTCTTGAGCATCTACCACCTAATATAAATCTACAATCCATGCATAGTTAATGAAGACCATTCAGATGTAATATGTCCGAGAAACAGCAATAAAAGGCTGGTCCACACAATGCTCGGGGCCTCTTGCAGATGATAATGGAGGAGTTGAGTGGTCCCAGAATTTCTAGTCCAGTGTATTATGTGTAAATTTATTTACACGCCTGCCGTGGCAATATGAATTTTGCTGGCCAGAATTCGCAACACTGCTGGATTGTTAACTTTTCACTGTTTTAAGCCTAGTGCTCAATTCATCTCATGGCATATGGTAAGTGTTCAATAAATACTTGGTGAATGAATCAACATGGTGGATCCTTGAGCTGGAGCTACAGGCTCTTTGGACCAGCCATTATGATGTGATGCCTGTTATTTCTCTTACCTCTGTGAAATTCCTAAATTGGGTTTGTAGCAGATTTTGGGCAGTAACTTTTTCAAGTTTACCATCAGGGTCAGAAGAATTTCTGAAAATCAAAGCATTGGTTGCAATAGCTTTTTCCAGATCTGAGCCCTTCCCAAGAGCTGTGGGAGAAGACATACACAATGACATAGCCTAAATTAGAAATAATCTTTCCCCAGACATGGGATTATATCCTCCATGGGAACTGTGGGGAACAGGGTTAGAAAGTGTATGTCAACCTGGTCCTGTTCTTGAGCCATTTGTCTCCTACTGAGAGTGGGACATGGGAGAGTTTGATCCTGGACCTTTAAGCAATGGAAACAATTTTTTTTTCAGTAGTAATAGAATTGATAGAATTAGGATGAGATTTGCCACCTGCTTGCCATGTGACCTTGGGAAAAAACCTCATCTCTCTACACTTGGGTTTTCTGATCTGTAAAATATTTGTGGAGCATATCCTGTGGGCTAGGCTCAGTCCCTGGCACTGAGGATACCTCATTGAATAAGACAGAGTCCTGCTCTTGTGGAGTTAATATTACTTGTCAGACAGATCATCACTTCAAGCCAGTGTGATAAAGCAGAATGACATCCAGAACAAGCTCTTTGATGTCATGATAGATAAGCAATCTCCTTGAGTCACTGCTTCGAACACAGTGATCTCTCAGCTGGTTTCTCTGGTTTAAATTTCTTTAAAGGTCAGTACTAACTCATTTCTTTCCAGTGGGGTAGGAACATCAAGAACTGCACAAGGTAGAGTGAAGACCATACTTAAGCTCTCTCCTCTCTGAGTTCCTAATACAGCCCCTATTATAGAATTTACATTACAGTTATTGGATGTTTAACTGGCTTTCTCCTCAGCTGGAATGCAAACTCCATGGGGCCAGGGATCATACATTTATTTATCATTATATTCCCAGGATCAGCACAGATGCCAGATGTTAGTACATGCTGTTGAATAAATAAATAAATAAATAAATAAATAAATAAATAAAATAAAAACCCCACAACTTTCAGCCTATGTTATGTGTAATAATTTTCCACTCAAAGGCTGTGATCAGTCAGAATAATGTGACTTTTGTACTGAGCAATCACTGTGCTCTTGGTACTCTCTTACAGGGCTTAACGCACATGGAGGTGACACAACCAGCTGTAGCCTCTGCCCTATGTATCTTACAGTCTAGTGGAGATATAAATAATAACCAAGAGGAACTGTATATGCATACATATTTGTTATATATTTTTGATAATTATTTCTCCATAGACATATGTAATATGCATATTTGTGACTTGTGATGTATGAGGCAAAGAAGGTCCAGAAACAGAAAAAAGCAAAAAATTACAGAGTGGGTTGAAGAGGAAAGCTACTTTGATTGCTGGTCTTGGAGTCCTTTCTAAGTTATTAATATTTTAGTTAAGACCCATAGGATGAGAAGAAGTCTGCTTGGTGAGAGTGTGGGATCACACTAAGGTTAAGGTTGTGCAGAGTGTCCCAGGTTCAGAGAGCAATAAGTGCAAAGGCTCAGATCAGGGATCTCAGATCAGCTGGAGCAGTTGAGATGAGATGGTTGTGGCTAGAGTCTAGAAGGTGGAAGGTATATGATTGGGAAAGGTAGGCAGGGTGAGATGATGCTGCTCATAGACCATGAGAGGAAACCAAGATTTTCTTTAAAGTGTAGAGAAAAAACATTGAAAGGTTTTAAGCATCTATTTTTTTTCCCAATTAAAGTTGAAAGGAAAGAACAAGAGTTAAGAGAAATGGATGGAGGAGGAAGTATGGGAGCTTTCTCAGTTTTTACTGTATCTCTGAGCAGGACTCAAGCTAAATGGTGCTGTTACAATTTTTGTGTCTGTAAGCATCTGCTGACAAACAAAATAAAACCACAAGCATGGAAACATTGAACAGACTGACAGTGTCCAGAGTGGAGAGGGGAGGTTGATCATCCTGAAAAGAAGGAAGGGACTAGTTAAAGAGAATGTATGAAAGACCCATAGACATGGACAACAGTGTGGGAATTGACTATGGGAGTGGGGGGTGGGATGGGTGGAGGAGGGCAAAGGGGGAAAGGCTGGGACAACTGTTAATAGAATATCAATAAAAAATCTTTGAAAAAATCTGCCTAGTATTCTAGTTCATGTGTTGGCATCTTTCCTGTCACTGAGGAAATGTGTTCCCTCTCCATTCCCCCAGGTTATTTTCCCATACCATTTAGCCTGAAGCTTGAATCATTTGGACTTCCTGATGTTGCAAATGGATGACCCTTCTACTTGATCCTCACTCAGAAGTTCTCACTTATTTGCTCCAAGCTAAAGCAAGTTGAGGACATGTGTGTATGCAGCAACCTGGTTTGGATAGAAAGTTATACCTGCAATATATTGTGCATTTATTATGTATAATATACTTTAATAATTTATACAGTATCTTTAATTTTCATAACACACATAGGAATTATTATACCATTTAATGTAGTGGTTTATGATATGAATGTACCATAGTTTGTTTAACCATTCACCTTTGAGGGACATTTGAATGCTTTATAGTTTTGGCTATTACAAATGAAGCTTGTAGGAACATTTGTGTACAAGTTACTATACAAAATGTAGTTTTTGTTTTCTTTGGAATAAATGCCCAAGAGTATAATTACTGGGTCATATGATAAGCCCATTTTTCTTTATGAAATTGCAAGCTGTTTTTTACAGTGGATGTACCATTTTACAGTCCCATTAGCCATGTGTAAAAGAGTCAGTTTTTTCTCCATCTTTATCAGCCTTTGTACTGTCACCATTTATTAGTCACTCTGTTGGTGTGTGGTAGTATCTCAGTGCAGTTTTAATTTGTATATCCTACTGGGTAATGATGCTGGATGGCTTTTCATGTGCTTAGTTGCCATTTGTATATCTTCCTTGGTGAAGTGTCTGCTCAGGTCTGTTCATGGATTTTGCCAATTTTATTACTAAAAAGAGAGTTATGTATCTATTAATAAGATTCAAGTCTTTGATAGAATTTGTGATTTGAAAATATTCTCTCCCAGTATGTAAATTGCCTTTTTATTTTTCTCAATGGGCTGTTCTGTGGAGGAAATGTATTTAATTTTTATAAAGTCCAACATATCAATTTATTCTCTTATGAAAGATTTGTTCTATGCATAATTAACAGTTTTATAACTTAATGTTCTACATTTTAATACATGATCCATTTGAGTTAATTTTTGTATAATGTATGGGAGTTAGGTCGAGATTCATTTTTTTACCTGTGGATAACCAACTCCTTCAGCACCACCTGTTGAAAACTTTGTCCTTTCTTCATTGAATTGTTTTTGCCTCTTTGTCAAAAATCAGTTGAGCATACTTGTGTTGGTCAGTTTCTGGGTCCTCTCTTTTGTTCCATTGACCTATGTGTCTTACCCTTTGTCACAGTGTTCTGATTCCTGTAGCTATATAGTAAGTCTTAATATTAGAAAGAGTGATTCCTGACACTTTATTTTTTCTCAAAATTATTTTGGCTATTCTAGGGCCTTTCTCTTTCCATAAAATTTCAGGATAAGCTTGACTCTTTTAAAAAATATAAATTTTTTAATGGAAATTGTATTAAACCTAGGAAGAAATATAGGGGAAATTGATGTCTTTACTACACTGATTCTTCCAGTCCATAAACCTAGTTTGTTTCTCCAGCATCATAGCATTTTATCAGTGATGAAAGGAGATTATCCTTCTGAGGACATAATGCTAGTAAGTGACAGAACCTGAATTTGGGTCCATGTTGAAAATGTAAGACTCATGAAGACAGTGATTTTTTTTGCATGTCTTTTTTTTCCTGTGGCATATAGTAGGTGCTTCACAAATGAATGTCCTACTCCTTGATTTCTTCCTTGGTTTCTGATGCTCAGTCTTACCATGGCCTATGGCTTATGCCTTACATTTCCTGCTTCCACCTGCATGCCCAGTGACTGCCCCTCCATCTAGCCTAAAAGCTCAGCTTTAGAAAATCCCCTGCTTTTAGAATTCTATTTTTATCTCTTTCAACCACCATCACTTTACCTATGCCATACCTGGAAACCTGAATGAAAAATGGGGTTTTCCTAAATTACTCAAAATTTTCTTGCTTATCAAAATACAGGGAGATGGGCATGTTTCTTTTAGCTCATGTCTGCCTTTCCTGTAATGTCTGTATTTGAAATGGTGGGGTGCTATATGGTGGTAACTATGAATTTAAGTGGCTAACATTAATCTCTGTTTATAAATAGTACCATCTTTAAAAAGCAAATTGCTTAGAGGAAATACCTTAATTCCCTAAGAGGTAAATATTGCTTCTATAATTTTCACCAGTTGACTTCTTAATGATCAAGAGTAATTAGAAAAAGAGCTTAGTATAAACTGCTTTGCTGGGTCTGAGACTCCTCACAGGGACAGTAGTCTCTGGTCCTGCTGGCTGTGCCCTTCTGGAGAGGAAGGGGTTAATTTCCAAACTATAAGTGAGCATTCAAAGAATGACAGATACCTTCCTTGCTTACTATGTACCAGGTGCTTTACAAACATAATCTTATTTAATGCTTAGTAAAATCCAGAGTGGTAGGCACTGTTTGTACCTCAATTTTGCACACATAAAAATTTTTGCACAATTGGAAATTGACACATGGAGAGATTAAGAATTTTAAGAACACATTGCTCAGAAGTGACAGAGAAAAGATTTGAATGTCTGTTTGACTTCAAAGCTGGTGGAGAGATCTGCCACTTTGGAATATCCCCTTGGAAGGGTATCCCTACAAAGGCTGTGGAGTCCAGACATTTTCTGAACCTTGGTTGAAGTACAGGTCTGATTGCTCTGTAGATAGGGAATCCATAAGAATAGCAAGCTTTTTTCCATCTCCTCCATTCCTTTAAACATAATGTGTTTTTCCCTGACTATAAAATAGCATATGCTGCTGGAGTTCCAGCCAAGATGGGGAGGCATAGGTAGAAATACTTCATTTCTTCACACAACCAAAAGAAGGATAACAGCCAATTTAAAAAACAAAAAACAAAAAACAAAAAACAAACAACCAGAACTGCCAGAAAATCAAACTGCATGGAATCTAACTCCAAAAACCAAAGAGTTAAAGAAACTTTCATCTAAACCGGTAGGAAGGGTGGAGACAGTAGCCATGGTGGAGAGGATCTGTGGAAAGGTGGTGGACTGCAGAGGCATGGCAGGGGCTGGCTGACCAGGAAACTAAAGAATCAAAACCTCAGGCTGTAAATTCCTGTGTGGGTTGTAAAGGCAGGAGAAACTCCCAGTCTCATAGGAGAGTTCTTTGGAGAGGCCCAGGGGATCCTAGAACATACACAAACCCACCAACCTGGGAATCAGCACCTGAAAGGGCACAATTTGCTTGTGGGAAGAGAAGAAAGTGACAGAAAGTGGGGACAGAGCAGAGTGAGCAGCATTGTTCCCTTTCTGACCGCACCCCCCCAACACACACAGCACCACAATGCAGCAAAGAGAATTGCCGTGCCCTGGTGAATACTAAGGCTCCACCCCTTACAATAACAGGTGTGCCCAGACAAAAAAATATGGCCCAAAGGAAAGAAAAGATCAAAACTCTAGAAAAAGAACTAAGCAATGAGAAGATAGATAACCTGTCAGATGCAAATTTCAAAATACAGGTAATCAGCATGTTCACAGAAATGATTGATTTTGGTCTCAAAATGAAGGAACAAATGAAGGCTATACAAAGTGAAATAAAGGAAAATATACAGGGAACCAGCAGTGAAGGAGAGGAAACCAAGACTCAAATCAATGATTTGGAACAAAAGGAAGAAATAAACATTCAACTGGAACAGAATGAAGAAACAAGACTTAAAAATGAGGAGAGGCTTGGGAACCTCTGGGACAACTTCTAATGCTCCAACATCTGAATCGTAGGGGTGCCAGAGGAGAAAAGAAAGAGCAAGAAATTGAAAACTTATTTGAAAAAATAATGAAGGAAAACCCCAAGGAGGAACATATCATGGCACATCATAATTACATTATCCATGATTAAAGATAAAGAGAGAATCTTAAAAGCAGTAAGAGGAAAGGACACAGTTACCTCCAAAGGAGTTCCCATAAGACTATCAGCTGATTTCTCAAAAGAAACCTGGCAGGTAAGAAGGGGCTGGAAAGTATTTGAAGTCATGAAAGGCAAGGACCTATATCCAAAATTACTCTATCCAGCAAAGCTATCATTTAGAATGGAAGGGCAGATAAAGTGTTTCCCAGATAAGGTCAAGTTAAAGGAGTTCATCATCACCAAGCCATTAGTATATGAAATGTTAAAGGGGCTTATCTAAGAAAAAGAAGATGATAAAAAATATGAACAGTAATATAACAAAAACTCACAGCTATCAACACCTGAACCTAAAAAACAAAACCAAAAAGAAACTAAGCAAACAACTAGAAAGGGAACAGAATCACAGAAATGGAGATCACATGGAGGGTTATCCAAGGGGAGGAGAAGGGGGGAGAATGGGGAAAAGGTACAGAGAATAAGAAGCATAATAGGTAGGCCCACAATAGACAGGGGAAGGTTAAAAATAGTATAGGAAATGGAGAAGCCAAAGAACTTATATGTATGACCCATGGACATGAACTAAGTTGGGGGAAAGATGGTGGGAGGGGGTATACAGGGTGGAGAGGATTCAGGGGGAGAAAAAAATGGGACAACTGTAATAGTATAATGAATGAAATGTATTTTTTTAAAAAGAAGTATTATTGGTAGGTACAAAATAGATAGGGGGGGCATTAAGAGCATTATAGGAAATAGAAAAGACAAAGAACTTAGATGTGTGACCCATGAACATGAACTAAGGGGTCAGGGGGATTGTTGGAGGGAAAGGTGGAACCGAGTGGAGAAGACAATAGGGGAAAAATTGGGACAGCTGTAATAGCATAATCAATAAAATATATTATAAAAATAAAAATTCAAAAAAATAGAGTTTGGTAGGAAGTGTTGATTGCCAAGCCCCATTGTCTTTGTTGTGGTGATAGAGCAGTGAGCAATATCAAGAGAATAATCCTTGACTTCCTTGAGCTTTGGTTCTGGCAGACAGTGGTAATGAATGATTATGAAGCTCATTCTCTTTGCCAGCCAGTTATCCAGTGCATGTACATGAATTAACTCATTTAAGTCTTTTATCAGTCCTTTGAGGTAGGTTTTAGTATCATACCTACATTATAGATGGGAAAAGAGGCACAGAGAAGTTTTGTAGCTTGCTGAAGGTCACACAGCCAGTCTGGCTCCTCAACATGATGTATATTGACCGTGATGCATATTGCCTCTAGATATTGTTTTTCAGGCATTGTATTTCTTTTTTTTTAAAGATTTTATTTATTTACTTCTAGAGAGAGGGGAAGGGAAGAAAGAGAGGGAGAGAACATCAATGTATGGTTGCCTCTCCCATACCCCGCACTGGGGATGTGGCCCATAACCCATGCATGTGCACTGACTGGGAATCAAACCAACGACCCTTTGGTTTGCAGGCCTGCGCTCAATTCACTGAGCTATACCAGCCAGGGCTCTGGCATTGTATTCTGTAGGGCACTTTCCCAAACCCTGACATTGGGCTACATGCCCCTCCTTTGTTTTCACTTTTCTAAACATAAACTTATCACAACCTCACACTAAAACACCGTTTATCTGTCTGAATTACCTTCTAGAATGGTGCTTTCCAAAAGTAATGTAATGTGTGGTCCATGATAATAATTTAAACTTTTCTAGTAGCCACATCAAAAAAGTAAAAAAGAAACAAATTAAAGTAACAAAACTGTCATTTTAACATGTGATCAATACAGATGATTGAAATATATTACTCTATTTGACCATCTCCTAAATTTGACATATTTTGAATATTTTATAGTTATAGCATGTTTCAAGTCAAACTAACCATGCTTTAAATGTTTGATATCTACATGTGGCTAGTAGGTATCATATTGAACAGTGCAGTTCTAGACTGTGTATTCCCTGGAACAATTAGTGCATCTTATTAACCTTTGCTCATTCCCAGGACCTGGCATGTCGTAAGACTCACTATGCTAAACTGAGCTGGCTTGAACTTCAGAGCAATGCTCTGCCTCTTTCTCCTCAGCTGCCCTGGAGCATGGAACCCTAAACATTAAATATCTGATAGAGTAAGTTTCTGACACTTTACTGTAATAGAAACACAACTCTCAGTACTGCGAGCTGTCATAATCACCTCATTTTAGAACTTTTTGTAATATTCATTATTTTTGGAAATGAAGACTTACAGGAAAAAGTCTAAGTTCACAGGGGTAGTATAGGTCAGAATTAAAAACTAGACCAATCTCTTTTTTCTTGCTAGATCAATAGCTTATCCAATCATCTAGTGCTTCTCAAACTTTTCCACTATAAAATGACTTTGAATGTTCAGGCAAATATGTTCTCATTCTCCATTCCCACCCTCCAAGAGATCAAGAGCATAAGCCCAAATAACTAGAAAAAATGTGAGTTCATATTGGTTTCTCTTCCATGATCTACCTACACATGTCTGATATCAATGAATAACATTTAAAATTATTCACAATTGAATAAAACACATTGTAGGAAGATAAGCCATGGTGACCCTGTGTTTCCTTAAGGCATGGGAATAAATGTGGCACAAGTGTAAAAAGTCTGAGACTAGTAACAATTAATGTGTTTGTGAGTGGGGTGGGGAGTAGTGAAGGTGATAGAGTTACAATCCCCATCTCAACCTCTCAGAGGGAGGAAGTATTTGAAATGTCACAAATATTTATCATGTCATAGGCATGATGTTGTCATAGAAATTATCAAAAATACTTGAAATTATGTAAATTATAAAACAAAAATCCTGGGCCTCTTGTCGTGATAGTGTAAAAATAATATTTTCATTAAGATGAAGACATTTATATGAAAATAAAAGAGTCTCCTTTGGTGACACTGACTAGCCATCTATGAGTAAAAATAACTGCAATGTAGTAATATCCAGCTGTGCCTATTTCTCTAAACATTTTAAGTCACACGTTTTGGAGTAAGATAATGATCTAAGTACATGAATATTCTTTTTTCTTATATTCTTATTGCCATAGCAATAGTGTTAAGTCTAAAGATGCTTTACCTATAAAAATGGAATTAAAAAATATTTTATTGTTGTTCAATTACCGTTGTCTGCATTTTCCCCCAATCACTCCTCCCCATCCCAGCCAAACTCACCTCCCTCCCTTGCTTCCACCCTCCCCCTTGGTTTTGTCCATGTGTCTTTTATAGTAGTTCCTGAAAACCCTTCCCCTCACTGTCCCCTCCCCACTCTCCTCTGGTTACTGTCCAATTGTTCTAAATTTCAGCGTCTCCAATTATATTTTGTTTGCTTTTTTTCTTTTGTTGATTATGTTCCAGTTAAAAGGTGAGATCATATGGTATTTGTCCCTCACCACCTGGCTTATTTCACTTAGCATAATGCTCTCCAGTTCCAGCCATGCTGTTGCAAAGGGAATCTGTCTGCTGCATAGTATTCCTAAAAATGGAATTCTGAGGACAAATATTTACACTTTGGGAGTTGGCCAGACTATTTTCCCTCAATCAACAGAGGCAGTTGGGGGTTGGTTGCATCCTGAGTTCCACTGAACATTCAAAAATTAGATGTTAATTGTCTTGCTCTGGACTTAGCGAGGATGTGAGCAATGGAGAGATAGCTGGCCCCCATAGGAATCACACTGATTTAGGAATTGGGATCCATCATAACTTGGCCTTTAATGGGCTAAGTTTGGGTGAGCTAAGTCTTATTACTGGATCTCCGTTCCCAAATCTTTAAAAAGAATATCATGAGTGTTTGATGATTTATCCACAGTTCCCTTACATCTTTGGCATTCTCTGATGTCGTTATTTTTACCTTTGGCATACTGTCATGGTGGAGAAGAAACACATACTTTCAGTTGTTCACACCTTACCTTTTATTGAAGCCAGTTCTTTGGATATTGAAATGCTGCCAACAAAATGAAAGAAGCATAATGATTCTAGGAGTTTGGATATTGATATTAGCATCTAAAGTAGAGCAATACAATGGCTAAAAGATGAATTATGTTCAATAAATATTCACTGAGCATTCTGGTGGAACAACCATTTATTTGTATTTTAAAATTCTTTCTTCCCTTGACACATTTAGGTAAAGTGCTTGACAATGGCTGGCCCACATATTCTAGTCTTTCGGTATTTATGTGAACAGTGACTAAATCCCAACCAATGGAAAAGAGGTAGAAGAGAAGTGATCACCTTTCTGATAAGCTCTTACACATTTTTTCCCATTTCCAGCTGATTAAGATAGAAATTATCAGAGATAATTTGGAAGCCACATGTTGAAGCCATGAGCCCCAACATCCCGTGTCCACATATGGTTGTATAGAGTAAAACTGACACCAACCTGAAACCCTCACTCTGTACTGTCACATAAAAAAGGAAAAATAACTTCTTTTAATGCTGAGGTTTTAGGTTTATTTCTTCTGGCAGTGTAGTCTACCTACCTAAGAATCTAGGCATTGTACTGGTGAGTGGGGATGCATCAGTGAATGATAGGGACAGGTTCCTATACTCTTGGGAGCTTAGAGTCTTGTGTAGAAGATCGATATTAAACAGATAGCTCGATAAAGAGTAATGGCAGAACACATACAGAGGACAGGGAAGGACGAACTCATTCTACATGTCAGGGTAATGGCATTTTCTTTGAGCCTAATGAATCAGTAGGTGAAAAAGGAGGAAGAATGTTACAAGCAGAGGAAACAGAGTGTGCTGAGACTCAAACATGGGAGAAACTGTGGCATGAATGAAGAGCCAAAGGAAATAGACTGAGGCTGGAACCTAGAGAAGGAAGGAGATAGTGGTGGAAGGTGAGGCTCAGTCATAGGTCAGAGCCAAAACATGGTTGAGCCTTACGAAGAACTCAGGTTGTTACTCTAAGGGCACTGGAAAGGAAGGGAATGACATGATCAGATTCCAAATTTGGGACGTTATTTCACCTGATATATGAGGAAATTAGGCCAGATTACTCTTACTCCTTTAAGAAGACCATATCAATATGTGATTGATATTTCAGCCCCGATGGCTTGAGTGGTTTTGAGAAAGCCAATAAGAACAATAGAATTTGATCATATCTTTAACATATATCCTAGGTTGTATCATATCCTTAAAGGGAACGTTTAGGTTCAAGATCTGGTTTTGGCATCAACCTGTCAAGAGATCATTTTTCTTATAAAAATAGGAAGCTGACTCTATAATATACTGGACCTTTTATGATCTTCTTGGGGAGCTCCTCTTGATTTTCTAAAAATTCTGTACAATTATTATCTCCTTCATAGGATAAAGGATGTGCCATCTTTTCACTTTACACAATGTGCACTTGCCACATGACTTGTATTATTTTCTATGCCATGGCCTCCTCAATTAGTTTCTGAGGCTCTTGAAAGTAAAACTATGAAGATTGTCCTATGTTTCCCACCATGGGTTAAGTGTTCAAAAATGTTTTCTGAATTCAAGTAGGCCCCCTAAAGGGAATTACATGAGAAAATATATCTTTAATTTAGTAGTCATAATTTTACATATTTGAATGATATAAACAATTTCCTCTGCCATGCATAATTTAAAAGAATATGTTATATAGTTAATATCACTAACAATTTTGATTTACAAATATTTTTCAAGAGCAAGCAAAGATATTTAAATTAATTATATCTTGTTCACAGTTTGCGATTAAAGGTGAAAATTTGTTTTCTTTGTTTTTCCAATTCAATTTAAAGATGGACTGGGTTTCTGACTGAAGTGGCACAGTTGGTTGAGCATCATCCTGCAAAGCAAAAGGTCACCAGTTCCATTCCCCATCAGGGCATATACCTGGGTTGTGTGTTTTGTCCCTGGTTGGGCAGATATGAGAGGCAACCAATTGATGTTCCTCCCTCTCCCCCTCTAAAAAAAAAAAAAAGAATCTTTTTAAAAAGCTGGTTTGGGATGGGTAACAGGCACCAAGCCTGCAATATCTTAGATATGAAGTTGTTGACATGAACTCTTTGGAAATATACCTGAAAGCTCAAATGAAACTCAACAAAGGAAATCCAAGTGCCACTGGCCTTTTGGGCATTTTATTAGATAGTAAAGTGGACATTGGGACTGCAGAAGGATTGAGATCCCCTTCCAAGTGGAGAGCTTGCTCCTGGGTACTTCGCATACAGCCACACATATTGTGCTCTCCTGTTGTGTGTTGGCACTTCCTAAGCAACAGTCACTTGCCTACTGTTACTATTGTCATTTTCTCCATAACAAGCATACAATGGCACTTTTACAGGAGATTTACCCACTATTATTTTACATAGACATTAAACCATTCTTGCATTCAACAAACATTTGAGTGCCTACTGTGGACCAGGCACCTTACAATGTACTGGGGACATAACAGTGAGGCAAAATCAGATATGGACTTTGATCTCAGAGAGCTTATAATCAGAAAAAAAGATTGATATTAATAAAGTAATCACACAGTGACACTCGTGAGTTATTATAAGGGCAAGCAAGGAAGGTTCCATTGAGATTAATGTCAGTCATGGGAGTCAGGGATACATCCCTGGTGAAGTGATGCTTGATGATGAGCAGAAATTAAGTATGTGAAAGGAAAAGGGATCCACGTTGTAGGCAGATGGAATAGCCTGTGCTAAACTCAGTGGCAGGAAGGAGTGTGATGAACAGGGGAAACTGAAAGGCCAGTGTGGCTGGACCAGAGAGAAGAGGGGGACTGAGGCTCCAGCTGAGGGTGAAGAGGAGGCATGGAGACTAGACAATGCAGGAACCTGTGGGCCACCACAGGGAATTTTCACTCAATGTCAAAAGAATAGGAAATCATTTGAGTATTAAGCAAGGAGGTTAATAAAGTTAGATGGACATTTTAGAAAAATCACTCCAGCTTCAATGTGCACAATTGTTTACAGAGGTGGCCAGAATAAATGCAGCAAGACTGGTAGGGAAGCTATTTCACTTGTGTTTGCATAGAGCTTTGTTTGAAAACTGAGGATGTGCCAACTCAATCAAATTAGTCTGGGTCAGGGAAGACATAACCAATGATTATTTAGATCACTGTTGGGTTGATGGATGAAAAGAGGTAGATTGCAAGAGAAGCTAAGAATAATCATTGCTACGGCTTCAAGTTGGCTCCAGAGACATGCCATCTTATACTTCATCCCTGGTCACTGTTCCACCATGTGGCCATGTCACTCTCTCATTGCTTGCTTCTCTTTATGGGTTTTCTTTTTTCTCCTCCCCCTACCTCCAGATCAATTTCCTTAGCATCTTTCATTTAAACTTGGGAGGGAGAGTTTTATTTGCCTTGCTAATTCATGGTTGCCCATACTGATCAGGGTTTTAATGCCAGCATACCCCATATGTTGCCTATGTAATTATCCACCTTGGATCGGGTGATGACCCTGAGCCAACCAAACAGCTCAAGTTAAAACCTAGAGCTGGTTACCTCAGCAGAGGACTCTGGGTATTGTTCCCAGTATCTGGATTTGTAGCAAACACTCCAGGACTCTGACATGGACAGGAAAACTGTGGGTGGTGTAAAAGAATCTCTGAATTAGAAAGATCTGAGTTTGCATTTTGACTCTGCCACTTATTAGTTGTGTTACCTGGGATAAGATCTTAAAAACTGCCAAATTTACTTTTTCATCTGTAAAATAATACTTTCTTCATAAGTTATGAGGCAGGATGTTAATGTTTGTGAAACAGTCAGCACAGCATCTGATACATGAGGAGCAATCAGTACAACAATAGTCATAGAGAAGATAATGTTAGAAATGACAATCATCAAGGTCCTGGCAGAACCTAACTTTGATGGCACTAGAGATGAAAGGTTTACTCAGTGGGCAGGGTGAGAAAACTAAACATGGGTGTTCAAGCACCTGTAGACTAGCAACAGTGGGGGATTTACCACCCTTTGTCTTGGATGGGGCAAGGAGAGGAAACTGTACAACGGAGCTGAGTGAAAACTGGATTCTTGGAGCAGAGGCCACTTGACAGAAGCCTGGGTTGAAGGGAGGCAGCCATGGCTAGAAATCAGGCAAATTAGGAAGGGATTTGGGGAGAAACACCTCACATTCCAATCTCCAGCCTTTGCCTCCCATTGACTGAACCAATTAGGACTCAAGTAGGAAGGATGTCTGGGTGGTGGAACATGTAGGAATCAGCCTCCTGAGATATACAGTAGGGCAGAAAATGGAATGAGGAGTGAACAAATAAGCAAGAAACAGCATAATGATGATGATGATGGAAGCAAAATACTGAGAATCAGGTTTACTGATAATCATTTTTTTTTGTCAAGAATAAATGAAAGCTGGCATTCTAAAAAAGACAGTAGCATTCACAGACAGTTGGTGATAATACATAATTTTTCCTATACAAGAATCTCACAATATTATGAAACATTTAAGCTATTTATACAGTGTCAAGCCATCTTGGAAAAAACTATTAAAGAATAATAATCCATATTTTTAGATATCGCGGCCAAGTAGGTGGAAGCTGAGTCCACTTGCACTTGCACCCAACTTGGACACTTGGCTAAACTTCTGAAAAATAACCTGAACATTCAAATAAACTGAACAATGGAATCTTGGCTGATATGAACTTTGGAAGCCAAGGAGTATAGAAGATGCTTTGCAATGGGTGGTAAAGATATTTTATAGGTGGAAGGGGAAATATCTCATGTGTGGTGCCTGCAGCCACAGAAAGCCTGGTCAGAGACCGCAGCTTTGCAGCTCCCTCTCCTCCCAGGTCAGGGAAGCCCCAGATCCAAGCTGGGAGTGACTTGGATACCAAAAGTCAGGGAGATCCAGCAATACACGTGTAGCTGCAGCAGCAAACGCCAACCAGGAAAGTGCCAGAAAGAGGGATTCTATCTGCACCTGCGTAGGCAGAAGACGCTGGCCACTGTGAGAGACTCTTGGTTTTTTGGAGAGGTGGTGTGTACTGAAAGCCAGACTCAGGGCTGCAGTGGGAGTGCCCAGAGGGACAATTTAAAAGGAGGAGGGTGGCTGAGATGAGTTGGACAGAGACTCCATGCTCAATGGTTCTGCCAACAAGAGGAAAGGATTGAGGGCAGTTTGCTCCCACTGAGTGCAGCTGGGCAGAGTTTCAAAATGAGTGGATTTTTTGGCACCATCCTGATGCAGCTGGTGGGGCAGAGGCTGCGCAGAGTTTGGGACCCTGTCTGCTATGAGGGCAATGGGCTGGGAACTGGAGAGGCAGGAGATAAGCACCTGACATTGCTTTCAGCCAGATAGAGAACCCTTCCTTGATGATCTTCTTCAGGAAGGAAAGGTCGGACCCAGCCCCTACCTCCTGCAGGATGGAAAGCACCACCAATGGGGAAGATCTGCAAAACATGTAGGTCAGGCTCAAGAACCCCTTTCAGAGTACATTTCCACAAGGAAAGACTGAAAGAGGAATACCTAAAAGGCCCATTTAAAGTTCTTTCAGTGAGACAAAATACACTGGTTCCTAGGGCCCTATTTCACTGAAGCCAGCAAAGCAGGGTGATCAGAAATGAGACAGGAAGGAGGAATCAGGGCTTTGCCCAGCCTCCACTGCACACAGAGCTGCCATCAACACCAGGCAGGAAGAGCTGACTTAAACTGATTGGTCCCTCCCTTGAAACTGACAACTAGTACATCAGAAACTATTCATTATTGGAAATAAAGCTGGGACAGACTAAGATGTGTGGTGCAGGAGCAGGGGAACATACCCACAATTTTCCCAGAAGACTGAACAGTGCCTCTCTGAGGAGACCCAGGGAGTCTCATCTTCCCAATCACAGGAGAAGCTCCCTCTAGAGACAGGTGAAGGTGATACAGGTGGTGCTGCCAGAAATTGGAGGACCCACCCTGCGACCTTGAGCTGTTAAAAACAAACAAACAAAGGCAGATACAAAAAGAGAAGTCAGAAGGCAGACACCAAATTGCTCAGATGTATTTCACCTTGTTCTTCTTCAGAATTTTCATTTTTTTCTTCCATTCACATAGCCTTTTAATATTTTTTGGCTTCAATGGTATTCGAACTAATGCACTATTCTTTGTATTTTAGTTTTTATTCTTTTTATTTAGATTTAATTATTTTTTACTTTATTGTTATTCAAATCTCACATTGTACCCTTCTCTTGTATTACTCCATTTTGCCTTCATCCTGCCCTTTCTTATTTTCATTGTAAATCTTATTTTCCCACGTACTATGCCTTTTTCCTATTCCTTACTCTTACTATTTTTCCTCCCTCTATCCTCTCAAAAGCATCCCTCCTTCATTTATTCAACTCAAGTTCTTTTGCCTCCTTTTTTTTAATAAGGGAAGGGAGGGAGTAAGAGAGGGAGAGAAACATCAATGTGTGGTTGCCTCTCATGTGGCACCCACTGGGGACCTGGCCTGCAACCCAAGCATGTGCCCTGACTGAGAATCGAACCAGTGACCCTTTGGTTCACAGCCTGAGCTCAATTCACTGAGCTACACCAACCAGGTTGATTTTTCCCCTTCTTATAATATTCTTATTTCCTTTCCACCTTTGTAAAGTGTGGCTCGTTTGACATAGATAATATGGTTATTGCTGTTCTTCTTCAATGGTATTCTTATTTGTTCACTATTTTTAAAATTTCAAATAACATAGGTTACTCCCCCTGTCTTACTCTATTTTGCCTTCCTCCTGACTTTGCTTACTTAGGTTAAGAATTTTATTTTTTCCCCTTTATTAGCCTGGATCCCATTCCTTACTTGTTATTTTCCTCCCCAACCTCTCACAATCATTTTTCTTTACTTAGACATCTCACATTCTCTTTACTTTTTTGTATAATATTCTTATTCTCTTTCTAGCAAAGCTCTCATTTAAAATGGAAAACAAAACAAAGAGCTTCCCAGACAAAAGGAGGCTAAAAGAGTATATCTCCACCAAACCAGCATGGCAAGACATGATAAAAGGACTGCTATAGAAAGGAGAAGAAAGAGAAGGGGGAGGGGAGAAAACACATGTAGGGAAAGATTACAATGAATAAGTCCCTATCAATAATAATCTTAATATGAGAAAGCTGTATATGAGAAATCTACAGCTAACATTATACTCAATGAGCAAAAACTAAAAGCTTTTCTTTAAGGAAGGACTTCTGCCAAGATGGCAGCGTAGGTAGTCGCACTCGCTGCACTCACATCCAGAGTGTCTAAACAACGAACGCAGTAGTGAAAAATTAAACAACCAGAACGGACAGAATCGAACTGAAGGGAAGTCCGACACCCAGGAGGTAGGAGAAGATGAACATCCAGGCTGGTAATCGGGGCAGAACCGGGCGGAGGAACGGAGTGAGAGGCAGCTCTCACGGAGGGACTCACGCCACCAGTGCCTGAATAGGGCGTGGCCCCGAACAACAGGTGAATCCCGCAAGCCAGCGATGCTGCCAGAGAGAGGCCAGGGCTGAGCCAACAGAACCCAGTCTGGCAGAAAAGGCGGTGGGGAACTGGGGAGCGAAGGAGTGACGGGAGCCCGTGGTGATCGGAGGCCACCATTGCTTCTTCCCAGGCCCCACCCCCAGAGGCAACGTCATCCAAAAAGCTACCCAGGTTGCAGGCACCTGCCAGCTGACAAGTGCACCGAGATAAAAAGAATGAAAATGGCCAAAATGAAAGCTCAGAACAAATTACAACTAACGGATGACGACATAGTCAACCTATCAGATGCACAATTTAAAATGCTTGTAATCAAATTGTTAACAAAACTGGAAGATAGGTGGACGCAAACAGTTGAACAGATGAAGAATATGATAAGGATAATGGAGGAAGATTTACAGGGAACCAACAGGAAAAAAAAGGAGGTTGGATCTCAAACCAATGGGATGGACCAGAAGGAAGAAACAAGAATTCAAAAAAATGAGGAGGGTCTCAGGAACCTCAGAGACATTTGTAAACAACCCACTATCCAGATCATAGGGCTGCCAGAAGGACAAGAGGAAGACCAAGAAATTGAACGTATTATTGAACAGATAATGAAGGAAAACTTCCCAGATCTGGCAAAGGAAATAGGCTTCCTGGAAATCCAAGAAGCTCAGAGAACCCCAAAGAAGCGGGACCCAAAGAGGAACACACCAAGGCACATCATAATTACATTACCCAAGGTCAAGAATAAGGAAAGAATCTTACAAGCAGCAAGAGAAAAAGAGACAGTTACCTACAA